>JAJOZX010004720.1:152500-370215 GCA_023014485.1 Bathynomus jamesi | reverse complement strand
GGGGCAAAGTATATAGCTAAATTTGTTTTATAAAAAATGTCATAGAGTATCACAAATTCACAACAAATTATTAAAAAATTCAGAAATTGCGTAATGAATTTAGCACATCTTACAGGGTGAATTTACAAAGACGGTCTGACTTGGATATTCTAAATCAAGGAGTGGGTCAGAATGCTATGTTCTGATTGGACGTTGATTGGTACCGGCATGTATAGATTTCGCGCGCTTTCGTACCCCACTAATTCAAGAAGTGGGGTGCCCTGACCAATTGAGAGAAGTTGGGTTGTGCACACCCCCGCGTTGCCGTCCACTTCGAGCACTCTATATATATATATACACTGTATATACATACATATATACAATATATATTTATACACACACACACACATATATACAGTATATATATATATATATATATATATATATATATGTATGTATGTACATATAGAGGGTGGGCAAAAAAACTGAAGACGAAGATTTGCAAGCTGTTTTTGCAAATGATAATGATCCAATAAACTTAAAATTTTAACACTATTACATTCACCCTTTTATACGATTGCAGTAATATTTATTTTTATTTTTATTTATTATTTCAGATTTCAGAAAGTAAAATATAACTAAGATCGCCTAAAATAAGTGCAAAACTGCCTAAATACAGTGAAGAAGACGAAATGCTTCTAAAGAATCCAAGGAGGACTGAATCAGGAGTTCAGTATAGCATTAGAAAGGTTGATGAAACTGGAGATGTTAAGAGACGTGATGGAAGTGATCGTCCCAAAAGTGCAAGAACTTAGGCAATACTGACTTAGTGGAAGGTTAGTAGTGTGGTCGCAAAAGAGTAGAGTGCAATTGCAATGTTGCACTGTTGCAAATGTTGTTCAATGTTGCAAAGGGAACGATTGCAAGGGGGAGAGGGGTTTGTTGAAAAGAGGGATGTTGAAAAGGAGGAGGGGTTATCCTCTTAGTTGAAATGAAGGGGAGAGCTTTGGAGGAGAAGGGAGAATGACCTACCCCAAAGGGGTAACCTTAACCTAAGAGAGAGAGAGAAAGGAGAAGGAGGATGGTCTTCGGGGGAGAAGGTGGGATGTTCTCACCCCCCAAAGGAAAACCCTAACTTAAACCTTACCCTAAGAAGGAGAGAGAGAGTTCTTTAATCCACCAGAGTCCGTCGCATAATGAGAGTCCAGGGCCCAGCAGCTGTTATATAGAGGGTCTGGAGTTGCCAGATACCCCTATATAATTTAATTATGTTCAGGTGTATATTATTAGGGGAGTTGCCAGCTACGAATATATATTCTATTTATTTATTTATGTAAGAAAAGTTGCCAGATAGCACCATTTATTTAATTATTTAGTTATATATAGATGAGTTGCCAGTTATTTATTTATTTATATATGCAGGGTTACCAGGCGGCAGCACCGTTTATTTTAATTATATTATATATTAAAGGCAAGAGAGACGGTCTCCTTAAATTTGCTCGAACTTATTCAATACATGTAAACGATCCCAATATTAACAATAAAAGAAATACACTTGAAATAATAAAACAAATTGACAACAGAAAATAAGAGTACACTTCATATATATATATATATATATATACATATATACTTTTATATTATTTTTTTATAAAGAAATTGAGGAATCACAGTTGAATAGTTTTCAATTAATTCGTGCTGTCATGCTGGTATATTTAATTACATTAAAAGAAAAATGTAAGGAAAATAACAGTACACACTATATATATATATATATATATATATATATATATATATATAAAAGAAAAACTAATTATTTTAACTAACTTCTTCGAAAGTGTCTATTTACTTTTGCCAATCCTTTCTATATACTTTTATATTATTTTTTATAAAGAAAATTCAGCGAAATCAAAGTTAAATCTTATAAAAAAACAAATTAAAACATTATAACAAACTCCCCGGAAAGTGTCTATTTACTTTACGCGGCACCTGATTGTCGACCAAATACCAAAATGGTAACATTTCAATGTGGTTTCACCCAAATTCGTCTCAAAGACTTGGATTTACCACCGCTCACACCAAGTATTGTTCCAGTCATTATTATCATTACAAATGAAGTAAAAACTGAATTTAAATTCTATTTACACAGAGAGAGAGAGAGAGAGAGAGAGAGAGAGAGAGAGGAGAGAGATAAACTGAAGACGGCACACACACACACACACACACACACACACGCATACACAATTAAAGGGTTTGCATCAGACAACAAGTCAGGAAATGGCGCAGTGCTCAGCACAAATGATGCATCCATTTGTCCTAATTCTTGCATTACTATTACGTGCGGTGATTTCACGAAGCTCAAGCTTATTGCGCATCCTCTCTAGTTGGCCTGATGAAGTAGCGAGTTGGCTTCTTGTACTATTCACCTCACAGGTACACCCGGCTCATCGGGGCTTGTATGTACCAGGCGTCTAATCTTCTTTTGCACTCCATGAATTTTAGTTCCTACCTTTTCTCCGTACCGTAACAGTTGAAATTTCTTAGTGTTAAACTTATAAAAAACAAGCGACTTCTAAAACTTACTACATTATTACCCCCTGTCCCATCCTTCATGCACAAAAAAATTCTACTTTATTGGTAACCTTCGATTAGCATCCCCTCGAATTGTTCATTCTGACGAAGGTCAAGCTTTTTTCACTCCGCCCTAGACCTACAGTTTAACGTGGCATCCGAAACACGAGCAACACAGCGTATTAACCACTAGGTCACCCAGGGTACCCATTTATCTACAAACCAATTGTGCGGAAGGATGATCTTTTACCGCGCGCTGGCGGCCGTCACCGGATGAACTCTGAAACTATTCTTTTTAGTATACTTCAGTTTGTACAAAACTGAATAAATCCTGACAACATATATACATATATATATATATATATATATATATACGAGTGTAATTCAATAAGTATCCGTATTGTTTATTTTCACAATTTTATTTTCACATCTTACAGATTCTAAACACATCACTTCTCAACATAGTCTCCCTGTTTCTCAATACATTTAGTCCAGCCATCTACACGCTTCCTAATGCCATCACAAAAGATTGCTTTTGGCTGTGTGCGTAGCCATTCATGCACCTCCTCCTTCAGGTCATCATCGCCTTGGAATCGCTGATCTCTCAAAGCATCTTTTAGTGGTCCAAACAGTTAAAATCCAAAGGTGCCAGGTCTGGACTGTAGGCTGGATGGTCGAGAACTTCAAATTTAAGTTCTTGAAGGCATTTTCTAGTCTGTGCAGTGGTATAAGTGCGCGCATTGTCGTGTAACAGAATAACACATTCCGATAATCTCCCTCTGTTTTTTTGCGAATTGCTTGCTTTAACTCATTCCGAAGCATGTCAGAATACGATGCACTTGTTACTGTAGTTCCACGCTCTATATAATGTTCAAGGATAGGACCTCGTGTATCCCAAAACAGTGTTAGCATAACATAACCATCAAAATAATAGACACTTCTTTCAATCGAGGGTTTATTCTTACCGATACGAGCTTTCCAATCGTGAATTCTTCTTCACATTTCATAGCGGGAGTTGAAATAATCTTCTAAGTCGCAACGACAGCTGTTCTTTATACAGGGTGTCCCATAAGTCCGGTATCATAGGAAAATAATAAAAAAAGGCAAAACAAAAGCTTTTATTTACAGAAGGTGCTCAATATGTCCACCATTGTTTTCAAGACACAAATTTAGACGTGATACCCAGTCAGCAAGCACACGGTGAATGATGTAAGGAGTAATGGTGTTACATGTCCCAATAGTGCGCTGCCGCAAATGTTCAACACTCCTAATTTTCTCTGCGTATACCAGTGCTTTCAAGTGGCCCCAGAGATAAAAATCTAGTGGCGTGAGATCCGGGTTTCTAGCTGGCCATTCCACAGGCCCTCGACGTCCTATCCAATGACCAGGGAATTGTTGGTACAGGTTTTCTCTTACTTGGGTGCTGTAATGTGCAGGAGCTCCGTCTTGCTGGAATCATGTTGGGAAATTTCCTTCTTCGTTGAAGACACTCGGAAATGCTTCTTCCTTGAGCATACGTAGGTAGGTGCCTCCAGTGACATGTTCATCGAAAAAGAGGGGGCCTATAATGCGATCCTTCCAAATGCCACAGCATACCATCACCCGAGATGCACCTTGTTCCTTTGAAGAGGTATACCAGTGAGGGATGTTTTGAGACCAGTAGCGGGTGTTCTGTCGATTTACCTCACCATTTCCATAAAAAACAGCCTCGTCACTCAAAGAATGGTGGACGGAAATTGGCATCCCGAGCATATAAATTATGGTTTGCAGAAATAGAAAAATATGAATTTCTCCTATGATGCCGGACTTATGGGACACCCTGTATAAAGAAATAGCTCAAGTGTTTTGTACCAAAGTTCATGATATTTCAAAGAGTCTAAACCTGTTAAATAAGCATCCAACTATAGATCATTCTCGCCTTTTTCAGTCCTACACTCGATAAACCCTTCGAGCAAAGCGGTGTACGCGTATTCAAAAACCGTATCAAAATGAAGAATATCCGTAACACGTGCGTCGAATATAGGCCTCAGCTTGCGGAAACCGACGATTTCAAACATTCTGTCGAGGATGAATCAGTTTCGAATAGGGATAAGAACGTTATTATCAGCTGCATTCTCCCACATCAATCGTATTTCAATGCATGGCTAATCGTTATTTATACACAACTTACAAACAATGGCATATGAGGGACTATCACTAATCTGCTCTCTTTTTGTACCTACACCTGCAGGTATTTTATAATGATCCTCACTCCACTTCTCAACTACCACGATGACTCTATTCATCTCCTCAACACTTAAATAAACAACATTCCGTTTGTTTGTTTGTCTACAAGTCGTTTCCAGTACAGAGTCAATGGCACCGGTTTCACGCCTGAACACGCGCAATGACTTCGTCACGGACACATCGTACACGGCATTGAGAATGTTTCTCAAAGGAAGTTCCATCGTATTCGAGGAGTACACGGCCAGTCGGTTCAAGCTCTGAGATGACTATGAGCCACGGATGGACGGAACGGTTCGACGGGAGGAGTGAGTCACACAATATGCTGATGAATCGTGTACGGTGCTGTTCCAACGCAAATGCTTGTATCCCATTATACTGGGTAGGTGTTTTGAGAAATTTTCCTATACATGAAGCAATACTGGTTTCAATGTTTTATTACTCCCACTCCCCAGAATACGCACCAGACATTTTCGTTCGGGGGGATTTTCACGAACGAAACACATTTTATACACACTCCGGCGCACTATTTGAGAGAAACATATGAACATATTTTTCACTTTTGCTTAACAGACGATACTCTTCTCTAAATTCTGTTAAAAACTCATGCAGGCATGTAGCCACAACCTCACTACAAACCTCATCACGATATACAGGGTGTTTATAAAGTCCCTATCTATTTCAGTGAAAACGTAGCAAAAAGGGTAAAATTCAACAACAATATGATAGAAGCCATTCATTTAATGAATACTTAGGCATATATCTCTACATGAGCACCATCAGTATCTCTACAGAGTTCGAATCTGTCAGCAGCATTGCGGAACACATTTTGGAGTATGACAGGGGTTATTTTTGTAACTGTTGTTAAAATATATTAGAATTTGTTAAAATATATATAGAATATATTAGACGCACGTGTTACGGATTTTCTTTATTTTGATACGGTTTTTGAATACGCATACACCGCTCTGCTCGACGGGTTTACCGAGTGTAGGACTGAAAAAGGCGAGAATGATCTAGAATTGGATGCTTATTTAAAAGGTTTAGACCCTTTGAAATATCATGAACTTGGGTACAAAACGCTTGAGCTGTACAGGGCTGAGGTCACCTACACAGGTTCACCCTGAAGAGCTGTTTCTTTATACAGGGTGTCTCAAAAGTCACTATCTATTTTGAAAAATAATGGGAATTACGAAAAACTGGTTTAAGACATGAAAAATATATTTATTTCAAAGTAGGTGCCACAAAGAATTAGTGCTATTTATTTATCTGTCTCCACATGGCGACCATCAGTGTCTCTACAGAGCTCAAAGCGATAAGTTGTTTCCCGGAACACACTTTCCAGCATTTGAGGTGTTATTTTCTGAACTGCATCGGTAATACGATTTCGAAGTTCGGCTACATCACTAATTCTTCTACCAGTGTACACCTTATACTTAATGAAACCCCAGGCGAAAAAATCTAATGGTGTTAAATCGGGTGAACGTGCTGCCCATGGTTGTGTTCCTCCACGACCAATCCAGCGACCGGGGAAGCGTCTGTCAAGATAATCACGTACAATTATTGCATAATGGCACGGTGCTCCATCCTGCTGAAAAACTACTGTGTCAAGAATGCCATCTGTAAGAAGTTGAGGTTCGAGGAATTGTTCAAGCATGTCAAGATAAATTTATAAATTACACAAAATTCGAAATAAACCAATTAACTTTTTTTAAATACACAAATTTGCACCAGAAGTACATATCTTTATGCCAGCATAGCATTTTTAAAAAAAACATCTAATGTCACCGAAATAGATAGTGACTTTTGAGACACCCTGTATAATGAACAGCTGTCGTTACGACTTAGAAGATTATTTCAACTCCTCCCGCTATGAATTGTGAAGAACAATTTACGATTGAAAAGCGCGTATCGGCAAGAATAAACCCTCGATTGGAAAGAGTGTCTATTATTTTGATGGTTATATTCCATCGATTTGTCATATAGCAATAATTTTGATTATATATATATTCTCAGTTTGTATTTCTTATACTATTTTTTGAGTGTGTATATGTTCTTCGTTCGTATTTCTTATACTATTATTATTTTTATTGTATATATTCCTCATTTGTATAGAATTGTGTATTTATTTTCTATATATTTCATGATATTGATTCCAATAATTCGCCTAAATAAACAGAATGATGTAATGATGTTTTATTTAATTCTTTTGGTTGTATATATAAACGATATTATTTAATTATGTGTTGGCTGGTTACGCCTTAACTACGTAATAGTAATTTGACACGTAGATGATGTTGTTGTGGGGTTGTTTAGTAATGGTAAAAATCATGTGACCGTTGGCACCTATATATAGCTTTACCTTTGATACGAACCACGGGTCACTACATCATCTGGGCGCGAAACCACCGAATAACTGTTACTCAGACCCAGTGTTGCTTAACTTTGCCGATCTACGGGAAACGTCGTTGTAACAATGCCCACGAAGTAGCCCAGGAGAGATGAAAGAATACGTTGTGGGAAAAAATTGTACGAAATTGAGGGCTGATATATGCTTACTTACTTTAGGTTACTTTAGGTATGTCTAGAGTTTCATGCTGTGTTTTATTTTCCACTGCGTGGATAAGTGTACGCATGGTGTGAATGAACTCTGAAGCTGTTCTTTTTCATTATACTTTTGCATAAATCTTTCACAACACTTTTGGAAAGACTTTCTGCCTTAGTAGCAGAAAACACTGTGTAATGTGTACATGAAAGAGATGTAGTTACAAAGAGAAGAAGTACCTCAAAAGGTCATGCGTCCCATACCGTGGAGGTGCCACTACCAACGGGTGCCAGGGAAAAATTCCTACACCCTCAAATAGTGTGCAAGATTCGGCCTATCCTTTTCATTGAACTGACCCATAGAAAAGGACTTGGGTGTGCTAATTAGCAGCGCCCTAAAGTTTACCAAACAGTGCGTAGAGGTGGAAAAGAAAGCACAGAAGCTGTTGGGCTATATCAGGAGAGAATTTCGGAAACAAAGAGATTGTGCTCCTCTCTGTACAATTCCCAGGTTCGGCCGCACCTGGAGTATGCTGTGCAGTTCTGGTCGCCCACCCTCAGAAAAGATATTAACAGGCTGGAGCGAGTCCAGGCAGTGACCATAAAGTTAGTCCCTTCCTTTAGGCATGTGGGTACAATCGATGCTTACGCGCCCTGAATTTATTTTCGCTGGAAACTCGGAGGCTGCGCGTTCAACTAATCGCGGTTTTCAAGCTCTTACACGGGTTCAACGATGTCGATTTTAGAAGTTTGTTTAGTTTAAATGATAACTCAGCTCGCAACAATTGTTCGAAGTTGGATTTCAAGCGGATTAGCACTAGTGTGTGTGCGTGTGTGTGTGTTGGTGTGTGTTGTGTGTGTGTGTGTGTGTGTGTGTGTGTGTGTGTTTGAATTACTTTACCTATAAGATCTGTGGAATCATCTTAGTTGCTTGTTATTGAACTCTTTCGATATTGGAATATTTATATATATATATGATACACACAGACAGTGCATGGAACAAGGAACTCTTCTGGGATAATTAAATCCACTATAGTCCGAATAAGTAATGGTAAATGACAAATGCTATAGTTTTTCTTTTTCGTGATGCTAGCCCGACGTGGGCAAACGGGTCACTCGCAAAGAGGTCCAATAAATATAGCTTCCCTCACCAGCTATCTGCAAAGCAGAGAGGATCCAACTTTGGGACATGGATCTAGGGTTTAAAGCAGCCTAGCCCTGTTACATTTAGAACCTCAATATAAGCAAAAGACTCGCTGCCTTCACGTCAGATTGAATACATCAAAGAAAAAGGGGGTAACTATTATATTTTTAGCCAAAAACGAAAACTTAAACCTCAACTGGCAGAATTGAGCGTCTTCTCCCCCAAAAGCTCCCCCTTCATTGCAACTTGGGGGATAACCCCTCCCCCTTGTTGCAATACCCCGCCTCCTTCTCAACATCCCCCTTTTCAACAAACCCTCTCTCCCTTTGCAATCGTTCCCTTTGCAACATTGAACAACATTTGCAACAGTGCAACATTGCAATTGCACTCTATCCTTTTGCGACCACACTACTAACCTTTCACTAAGTCAATATTTGCCTAAGTTCTTGCACTTTTGGGACGATCACTTCCATCACGTCTCTTAACATCTCCAGTTTCATCAACCTTTCTAATGATATACTGAACTCCTCATTCAGTACTCGGTTTATTCGCGAACATTTGTATCATTCTCCTGGCGCCCAAACCTTGGCCAATTCTTAGATTCTTTATAAGCATTTCGTCTTCTTCACTGTATTTAGGCATTTTTGCACTTATTTTAGGGATCTTAGTTATATTTTACTTTCTGAAATCTGAAATAGTAAATAAAAATAAAAATAAATATTACTGCAATCGTATAAAAGGGTGACTGTAATAGTGTGAAAATTTTAAGTTTATTGGATCATTATCATGTGCAAAAACAATGCTCTCAGTGTAGCTAACGTTTACAAATGGCACAAAAAGTTTAAAAATAGAGAAACATTTGTTCGTACCAGAAATCGAATCTGTTGGACATTTTCATCCGTACGAGAAGTATAAGTGCGGCCACTGCGTCCCTTGTCTTCAAGCGATGTTTCTCCATTTTTAAACTTTTTGTGCCATTTGTAAACGTTAGCTATACTGAGAGCATCATTTCCAAAGCTGTTTTAATCCTTTCGTTCGTCTCCAAACGCGCGTTGCTTCATTTCCGAGATTTAGACGTACTGCAAAAACATCCTCCCTTTAAGCGCTCCAACCAACTACTGACTCATGGTAGCAGATTTTGCTTCAGACTGCAGACGCCAGAGGGCAGGAAGACTCACATATGTAAACGGTTATTTTTATTTGCATTCTCATTTGTCCGTAGCAATAAAATTATCGATACTTTTTGATCACTCCTTGTATATATATATATTTTTAATTGGGGTTGTTTAACCTCCTTCGCAACATCTAAGGCAGTGATTTCCAACCTTTTTATGATGGCGACACACTTTTGATGTATCAAAAAGGATCCGACACACCATTATATTTTTAAAACTTATTTATAGAGAAGTTAAAAATATAGTGACACTCAAAGAAATAATTAACTAAAAAAATTAGCATTGCAAAGAAAACATTTATTTAATGAGATAGTTGTGCTTCATGATAGCTACATATTTTGTTTATATTTGGAGAAATATGTGATAATCACACTAGCATTCGAAACCTTGGATAATTTCGCGACACACCTGGGAAAATTGGCGACACACTAAAGTGTCGGGACACACTGATTGGAAACCACTGATCTAAGGTCATATGACGGAGGGGACCTACACAGCTTTACGTGGGATCCGAACCACTGGTCGCTACATAATCTGGGCGCAAAGGACGGTCTCCCATCCAACTACTACCCAGACCCAATGTCGCTTAACTTCGTTGATCTCCGGGAAGCGGTGTTACGACATCGGCCACGACGTAGCCCATATATATATATATATATATATGTGTGTGTGTGATTGAACTCAGAATGGTTCCCTGAGGTTTCTTCATGATACACACAGACCGTGCATGCAAAAAGAAACTCTTCTGGGAAAATCAAATCCACTATAGTCCGAATAAGTAATGGAAGATGAAAAACGCTATAGTTTTTCTTTGTCTTGATGTTATCTGTGTGTATCATGAAAAAACCTCAGGGGACCATTCTGAGTTTAATCCCTTCATGAAACGGACATGTTATGTGCCTTGAAGAGTGGACGCTCAATTTTGCCAGTTGAGGTTTAAGTTTTGGGTTTTGGCTAAAAATACAATAGTTACCCCTTTTTCTTTAATGTATTCAATCCGACGCAAATGCAACGAGTCTTTTGCTTATATTGAGGTTGTGGATATAATAGGCTAGGTGTAGCTATAACCCCTAGATCCTGTCCCAAAGCTGGATCGTATCTGCTTTGCAGATAGCTGGTAAGGGAAGCTTTTAGTTGGGGCCTCTTTGCGAGTGACCCGCTGCCCACGTCGGGCTAACATCATAAAAAAGAAAAAACTATAGTGTTTGTCTTTACCCTTACTTATTCGGACTATAGTGGATTTAATATTCTCAGAAGAGTTCCTTGTTCCATGCACGGTCTGTGTGTATCATATATATATATATATATATATATATATATATATATATATATAATACTTTTGTCATTTAATCAAAGTTTATATTAGACCCAAGAGGAAACATTTAACTCGGAAATGTCTCTTATAACCGCTTTTGAAGAAAACCCAGAAAAGTTCATTTTAGCTAAAACATTTCTTTTCTTTTGAAAAATGTCCTCATTTAATTTAAGTAAGAAATCTCTCGAGAGAGGAGATGTATTAGCGGAAAACGCTGAGAGAGAGCGATACAGCCGGAATGATGTTGCGTGCAAACGCTCCTCCATCCTCCTTAATAATGTGTTTCTCTCGCGCGCTTTTCCCGTTTTGGAGTAATATGAACTCCGAGGATAATGACTGAATAATGAAGTATCATGTCGGTTAACTTGATAGTAACTAAAGGAAACAAAAATGAGGAATATATATAATATATATATATATATATATATATTATGTGTGTGTATGTGTGTGTATATATACACATGTGTGTGTGTGTGTGTGTATATATACACCCACGTGTGTGTGTGTGTGTGTGTGTGTGTGTGTGTGTGTATTTTCTACAGGATCAGCTCCACTCCCCTATTATCCCTTCGATCATCTGAAATCTTGTTCCACACATCAATGCAACCGAGCTCTTCTGTATAAATAAATTAGAAAAAAAACCTCCCTAAATAATTGCATACCTCCTCTTCCTTTTTTGCTTCGGTTTTCTTTCTTACTGTATAACGATTCAAAATCCCCGAACGAGAAGAGAAAAGAAACCGCACCAAAATGGTGTCTCAGAAATTGTGGAAAATAAATTCTTCACAATCTCCAACAAGTGAAAGACAAATTAAGTTTTTCTTCGTTCTATTCACCGATAGAGAAAAAGAGTTTTGCCGCACAAATTATGATCCTACGACAGCGAATCTCCGGTGAAAGATTGCAAATTAAATTGTGTTGAATATTTTGAAAAAAAAAAAAATGTGATTTAATTAAAATGATTACAGTAGAGTGTCCATGCGCGAAGTGGGTTTGTATACAGGGGTTTATAAAGTCCCTATCTATTTTAGTAAAAACGTAGCAAAAAGGGGACAATTCAATAACAATATAATAGAAGGCGTACATTTAATAAATACTTGAGCATATGATTCTACATGAGCACCATCAGTATCTCTACAGAGTTCGAATTTGTTAGTAATATTGCGGAACACATTTTGGAGCATGACAGTGGATATTTTTGTAACTGCTCTTACGATACGAGCACGTAAATCTTGCAGATCTGTAATCCTCGATTGACAGATGTTTGATTTGATAAAACCCCATGCAAAGAAATCCAAGGGCCTGTTGCCTCCACGTCCGATCCACCGATTTGGAAATCGTTCATTTAGGTACTCCCGAACAATGTTTGCGTAATGACAAGGTACCCCATCTTGTTGAAAGACGACGGTGTTTAAAATGCCATCTGAATGAAGCTGGGACATTTACGTTACGTTACAAAAATAACCTCTGTCATGCTCCAAAATGTGTTCCGCAATGCTGCTGACAGATTCGAACTCTGTAGAGATACTGATGGTGCTCATGTAGAGACAAATGCCTAAGTATTCATTAAATGAATGGCTTCTATTATATTGTTATTGAATTTTACCCTTTTTGCTACGTTTGACTGAAATAGATAGGGACTTTATAAACACCTTATATATGCTGTTCCGTCATCCATGCTTAACATAACGCGCATTTCAACACTTTACATAGCAATAAATGAATAAATTACTAGAATTCTCTCCGAAAGGAATGTAAATTGTTAAAAATCTAGAAATGAATAACACAAATAAAACTTAAATGGATTAAGTTATTTATGAGCTCATTTTCCCTAATTTATTTTACTTCAATTATTATAAATAAAATCATTAAAAGAACATGGACTTATTTAATCGAAAAATCTCTACATACGAACAAACCGCCTCATAAGAGAGTCGTACTTCATGTTTAGTAAGGAACAGGACCTTCTCATCTTCAACTTTGTTTGTGGGTGAAATCAATACTTATCTCCGAATACACGTTTTTCAGAACCAGTGAAAGAGCTATACATCTGCAATGTTGTAATTTTGGATAATGAAAGGATAATAAAATACCAGAAGTATATCGATGTTTCGCATCCAATCTCTAGGGTTATTCAGGTAAGAATAAGAAACCCTGAGATTTTGTGAGAAACGTGGTTGCACCTGGTGTTTTGTTGTCGTGCCGATTCATTATCAATTATTATTACTTTGCATTGCATGAATGAAAATCTGTGACCTCTTAATACAATAAACATCCGTGATCTACGAGTTAATCTTTGAGTTAATTAGATTTATGATCACGTAATACTGATAAACACCTGTGATATATGAACGTATGCTAATGAAAGCGTGTTATTTATGCCAATAAGCATCGGAATGGGTCTACAGTGCTTGCAAGTATCGACGAGTTATTAATTTATTTTTACAGCAATTCCATTTTTCTTTGAATTCATTTTCATTCAAATACTTATTCTTAGTTTATTTTTCTTTCTTTACTGGGACCGTTTTTCGCCTTTGATGTGGAATTTGTCTATTGTTGTGAATATACAGTAGTTATTCCCATTCGTCCGTTTTGATCTCCCGCAAAAATATTAGCTACAAAATAATTTAAAACGGAGGAAACTTATACTAGAAATATCTACCCTGCTTATAAATCCCCTTCAAGCGTTTAATTATGTAATTTTTGGGAGCTATTGAAGAATAGGGACCCCAGCCTTCTTTAGTTAGGCTTATAAGGCTAACTGTACGCCCTTAACGATTGGTTAGGTTAGGTCATGATATTTTCGTTAGTTAGCCTTAAAAGCTAACTAAAGAAGGCTGGGGTTCCTATTCTTCAATAGCTCCAATTTTTGTTTAGATTAGCCAAGATACCGTTTTAATAACGCTGCAAAGATGAAAATTTTATTAGAATGCCTTCGATTATTTTCAGTTAAAAAAAAAAGAGATAATAGCGCAATTTTTATTTTAGAACATTTCATGCATTTATTCCGTGTTCATTACGTAATCAATAAATATTCGAACAACGGAATAAATTCTGTCGAGCAAAATGATGTAATAGTTTTTCCGTTCTTCTGTGAGGAGATAAACGAAGATTCAGCGAAACCTATTCACTTTAATTCAGTTCCCATCATCATCCTCACTGATCTCTAAGAAAATAATGGAACAGCTAACGATATTTTTTGTATGTATTATAAATAAAATTGAATATAAATAAAAAAAATAAAAAATTAATGTAAACAAAAATGAAAGTGAACAAAAATGAATATAAGCAAAAATAAATAGAAATAAAACAGTATAAATAAATTAATAAATAACACACACACACACACACACACACACACACACACACACATTTAGTCCAGCGATCTACAAGCTTCCTAAAGCCATCACAAAAGAATGTTTGGCTGTGTGCGTAGCCAGTCATGCACCGCTTCCTTCAGGTCATCATCGCCTTGGAATCACTGACATCTCAAAGCGTCTTTTAGTGGTCCAAACACATAAAAATCCGAAGGTACCAGGTCTGGACTGTAGGCTGGATGGTCGAGAACTTCAAATTTAAGTTCTTGAAGGCATTTTCTAGTCTGTGCAGCGGTATGAGGGGCGCGCATTTTCGTGTAACGGAATAACACCTTCTGACGATCTTCCTCTCCGTTTTGTGCGAATTGCTTGCTTTAGCTCATTCCGAAGCATGTCAGAATACGATGCACTTGTTACTGTAGTTCCACGCTCTAGATAATTTTCAAGGATAGAGCCTCGTGTATCCCAAAACAGTGTTAACATAACATAACTCGGAATGAGTTAAAGCAAGCAATTCGCACAAAGCGGAGAGGGAGATTGTATACAAGATGTCCCATTCGAAATTAAACAACTTTGAAACCTTATAATTTTTTAGTGAAAGAAGCAAACAATGTAATATTCACATGGTAAATAGTCAATGTCATAAAGTTTCATATGATATATGTGAATTATAACATTTAGATAGATTAGAGTTCTTTATTGTATGCATTCAATATGTGCACCATTTGTAGCATGGACCAGGTCGCAACGGTACTCAATTTCCCTCCACACGTTGCCTAGCATCTCAGGGGTTACAAAGTCCACTGCTTCTGTGATGCGCTCTTTCAGTTGAACGAGGAATCTGCAGTTCGTCACTGGCACGACGGATGGACTTTCTCGGGCTACTACCAAAGGCGCCGCGTATTCGTTCAACATCTTCCGATCCTGTTCGCCCTCCAGAGTATTCCTTTAGAACACTGCCAGTCTCCTCAAATGTCTTGGTCCATGCATATAGGTCTCTTCTGATGGGTGGTTCCTTGTGAAAGGTTATACGGAATCGCCGTGGCACCAGAGTAGGGGACTTCAACTCAGCCATCCATAAAACACTTCACTTTTTCTTGTGGGGTAAACATAATTCAATCTGAAACAAACAAAAACATTATGACAAAAACGTATGCATATGATGTAGTAACAGGCAAAGTTTCAACATTCTCACATTAATACTTTAAAAATTACAGAGTTTCAAAGTTGTTTCATTCCGAATGGGACACCCAGGTGTATATATATCTATATATATATACAGAGAGAGAGAGAGATGGAGAGAGAATAACCAAGAATAAAATGAAGTGAATATAAAAATATATTGCCAAATGTACACCGATATATTTTTCATTAAATTTTAACCCCCAAACTTATTAGAAATTAGGTATACTGGAATAGGAAGAGCTTACTTTACTGATGTGATGATTTGCACTGCATGGCATCAGCAAGCCGTGTGTAGTCCGGATTGTAGCTGCTGATTACACTAGGCAACAAATTTCAACTTTTTTTTGTTACAGACACGTGAACTACTGATTCCTACTAAAGCGCTGATGCTGATTTCAGATCTGATATCAAAATTTCTCTATCACGTCCAGATTTTGTGTAACCGAAAACCCCTATTTTTCATTTTTTTCTCACCCGCTTCTATTACGAAAGCCGTCTAAGCTACTTTTCCGTGCCACGTTTTATGTTAAGCATACTTAAATAATTAGTGAACAGGGATGTCTTTCCTCCTTTATTCTGGCTTAAGACAGACAGCGGAATTCCGCTGGTGGAGTTACCACCCCTGCGCCCAACCATCCACCCAAAGCGCGTTAGTATTTTGTTGTTACTACTGAAAGGCAAATTCCTGTTCTTAAGTGAAACTTTGGTGTGTCCTCTTCCTTTGTCGCTTGTAGGATGACGAGCTCTCCTTCTGCAGGAACCAACAATAATCTCCCATCATATTTGGGTTGAAATTACCTTGGTATCTGTTTTCCATAACTGAGATCTGTTGGTGGAAGCGCTCACCATGCTCGTCGCTTACAGCCCCAAGGTTGGCCGGGAAGAAGTCAAGATGAGAATGTAAAAAATGAATTTTCAAAGACATTCTGCATCCCATTATTTCATAAGATTTAAGCATGTTTTCTACGAGTTTACGGTGGTTTTCAGCTTTGTGGTTTCTAAGAAAATTTTTGACAACTTCAACGAAAGATGTCCATGCTCCTAGTTCATTCTCATTTAGGTTAGATGGAAACGATGAGTCGTGGATGACACTGCGGATCTGTGGTCCAGTGAAAACTCCAGCTTCTAGCTTAGCATCTGTCAATATTCCTTTGAATTTATCCTTTAAATATTGGAAACCACTACCTTGATGATCCATACCCTTCACGAAATTTTTCATAAGGCCAAGTTTAATGTGAAGTGGTGGAAGATGTACTTTCTGAGGGTCAATAAGTGCTGGGTGTTTCACATTGTATTTACCAACAACATGTTCAGTTCTAGATGGCCAATCATGTTTTTTGTAGTGGTTCTTGTCATCTCTGCTGTTCCATAGACACAAAAAGCACATATGCTTTGTGTAGCCCAACTGTAACCCAAGAAGTAATGATACAACTTTAAGGTCGCCACAAATATTCCATGTGTGGTCCTTATATTTGATGAGTCTTAGCAGCAGTTTCATCGATTCATAAGTCTCATTAAGGCCAGTGGCATGTGCTACAGGTATTGAAGGTTTTTCATTGCCGTTGTGCAGTAATACAGCTTTAAGGCTAGCTTTACTAGAGTCAATGAACAGTCTCCATTCTTTTGGATCATAGCGACAGCCAATCCCTTGCATCAGACCACTGATATCGTGGCAGAAACAAACGTTTTCTTCCTGTAAGTAAAATGATGAAAACTGCAAATGGCGATGGCGGAAATGGGAAACTTTGGTGTTTGGTTGGAGAAGATTAAATTCTTGAAGTCTTGAACCAAGCAACTCTGCCTTTTCTTTTGGTAATTCCAAATCGCGCACTAAGTCATTTAACTCCGCTTGACTTAACAAATGTGGGGAAATATTTGCATCTGGAACATATATGCCATCTTTCCCTGTTTCTATATCACTAGCAGAATCTTCAGATGAACTGCTGTCTGTTATCGTTGCTGGTGGAACTGGTGGTGGATTTGTTTCATCATGTGGTACTGGTTTCATTGCTGATTCGCAGTTTGGGTACGTGATCTTTGATTTGTTTTTCTTGTGAAACCAGCAATCTTTGTCAAACAAAAATAACAATCATTGAAGTGATTTTTCGGCTCACGCCAAACCATGGGGACTGAGAACGGCATAGCTTTTCTTTTACCATTCATCCAAGCTATTAACATTGCATTGCACTGTGCACAGCAAATATGTGGTGCCCAGTCCCTCTGTTGGTCTCCTAACTTACAGTCAAAATAACACTTGTAGGCAAGTTTAATCTTTGTTGTTATGTTTCTACGTTGTGGCTTAGGTGTATATTGTCCACAGACAAAGCAGAAGTTGTCTGGGTGATTTACACAAGCACGTCTATTTGATGCCATTTTGAATTACCATACAATATCTGAAAAAACGTAGAAAGTAATTATTACGATGTGCAAAATAAAAAGAAATACACACCGTAGTACAAAACAAATGCTATAAAACACACAAGTCACCACAACCTGTCACTTGCTCATCAGCAGAGAGCTTCAACAACCGTTCTGCTTGACTGTCACGTAGCGACTGACCGTTGGGCCGTTGCCCGTTACTATGCTCTTGACTCAGTGTTGCCAACTCGGGATAATTTTATTTATCAAAATTGTTCGAATTTGTATATAGTTGGCAAAAAAAATTGCTTTAACCTTGAAAAGCAAGTTTCATATTACTGGCATTAAGCCGATTAAAACCAAAATCTGGACGTGGTAGAAAATTTTACTAAAAGTGATTTGCATTTTACACAAAATCTAGACGTGATAGAAAAAATCTAATTATAGATTTGAAATCAGCATACCGAAATTAGCTAGGAGCACCTATTTGGTCTTCTGTAACAAAATCTTTGTTGCCTAGTGTTATTAGCCTCAAACAAGCATCCAGGTGATCATCTGTCAGAGTGGCTCGGTATTTTGATTTGATGATATTCATGTGAGAACGTTGACTCACAAAGGTAGGTTGATCCAAAAAAATGCTGTCAAGTACATGGCACTTTTTCTGACATTCGGATACTTTTCTTCAAGAAGTAGGTGCCAAAAGTTTCCTTCTGAAGACCTGGATTTGATTTGAATGTCGTTTCGCAGAGTCAAAATTTCATTCTTGATTGCAGATATGTCCAATGTCCATATTAGACATTAAGGCCATTTTTGATGCAATATCATCGACGTTAAAGTTTGCACTAAATGGGAAGCACATGAATGTTACTACAGGTTCTAGTGTTGCTAAGTCTTGGAACCGTCTGTTGAAGTATGTAATAACATTCTGCAAATGTTCAATGTATCGAACACTGTCAAACTGGTCGCATTCTTTCCCCTGACTTTCCAGCTCTGACATCATGTTTTTGAAGTTCCGCAGTTGGTGTCGCTGCAGCTTGAGGATACCAGTTCTAGTTTTTGTTTAAAAGCATTCACTGAGGCAATCATTTCAACAATAGTTTTGTTTTTACCTTACAATTCTAAGTTTAGCTGATTTAGAAAAGCAGTGGTGTCAGTCAAAAAAGCTAAATCTAACAGCCACACTTCGTCTTTCAACTCTTTGTAATATGTTTCTTTTAACTTCAGAAAGTCTATAATTTCAGGTAAGAGAACCCTAAACCTCTGCAGGAATTTACCTCTACTTAGCCACCTGACATCAGTGTGCAACAAAAGGTTAGTGTGTTCTGCTTTATTTTCTTCTAGCTGAGACAGGAAGAGATGCCTTTGTAGACTTCTCGCCCGAATAGAACACACAATCTTATGGGAAATATCCATAATTTCTTTAATATTCAACATTTTACCACACAATACTTGTTGGTGAATTATGCAGTGATAATTAAAGAAGTTTGGAAACCTTTTGCCACTTTTGCACAGGGCGATAAACCCATTAGAGCGGCCAATCCGTGACCGGACAGCTCATACCAGGACAACACATACCCGGACAACTTATACCGGACAACTCAGACCCGGACAACTCATACCTAGGACAACTCATTACCTTGGACAACTCATACTCTCTTCATGAATTACCACCCCAATGTTGATCTTTTCATCTATATCTACCCCGAAAGTTTAAACTCTGCAAATTAACCAAAATAAGATAAGAAAACAATAGCAACAAATTTATTATTTATTGCAAACATATAATAAATAGAGAACCATTATTTACATAGGATAAAATTTGAATGCCCGGTTAGGTCAACTGTACGCCCTTGACGATTGGTTAGGTTTAGTCGTGATGTTTTCGTTAGTTTTAACGAAAATATCACGACTAAACCTAACCAATCGTCAAGGGCGTACAGTTGACCAACTGGGCATTCATTGAACCTAACCGGGTATTCAGTTGACCTAACAGGGCATTCAATGAACCTAACTGGGCATATATATATATATTATATATATATATATATATATATATATGTAACTTGCATGAATTTTAAATGTTTAAATTTAATTTTTAATTTTACAAAATAAATGTTTTCATTAATTTTAAAAATAAATGTTTTCATTTCAAAATGTTTTCATTAATAACTTGTATGAATTCTAAGTGTTTAAATTTAATTTTAATTTTACAAAATAAATGTTTTCATTAATTTCTCATTTTTTTTCTGGTCCTAGGTATGAGTTGTCCTAGGTATGAGTTGTCCGGGTATGAGTTGTCTGGGTATAAGTTGTCCTGGTATGAGCTGTCCTGGTATGAACTGTCCTAGAACCCGGCCAATCATAGCAGGTGATCCGTCAGTTGTTATGCTCACAAGCTTGTGAAGTGGGAATTGTGTGTCATTAACAAACTCACTGAATGCATGAAAAATGTCCCCACCTCGAGTTTTCCCTCTTAAACGTAGGATTTTAAGCAGTTCTTCTTCGGCAGTCATATCTTTAAACACGATTCTAATAAAAATGCATAACTGTGATGTGTCGATCACATCTGTCGAATCATCAAACTGAAGTGAAAGGAACACGCAGTCATATATGTCTTTCTTCAGTTGTTCCACCAAATTCTCGTCCATTACTTCACATCGCTGCATCACAGTGTTTCTGGAGAGCTGAAGCAGACAATATTTCCGATTTATTACTGAACTTCTGAAACAACGACTCTGCTGCCTCTGTAAATGCTTCTTTGAATATTTCTCCATCCCTGTAAAGATAGACTGCTGAGCACTAAGTTGAGACTTAAGTTCATTGACTCTTCTCTTACGTAGTTCACTTTCAGCTGGGAAATCACTGTCATACCGCTTGTGAATAGTTTTAAAATGCTTCTCTAAATTCCCCTTTTTGACGAAAGCGACACATGCATGACAAATTAAACACACACATTTGGAATTTTTCATTGTAAAAAATATGCCCGTCTCCCACTCATTGTGAAGTTGTAAGTTTTTTGTTTCTTGGCACTTGGTCCAGCACTCATTTTAACGGTGTTAATGCAATTGGACTGGAGACTGACCTTCACTACCGATTATTCCAAATGACTGACCCGTCATTTAAGTGACACATGCTCATAACAGCTCAGCTTACCGCGGTATGAATTTTTGGCAGAAATTAAAGTTAGCAGTATAATTTTCCGTGACATTAATTAAATACCTCTCAGAATTATTAAAGTTAAACTGTTATTTTTTGTTAAATGACTGGTAAACACAAAAATAAAACAAATAAATGTTGCTACCGATAATGGAGGTGCTAACATAAAGGACGCTAATTTTTGGTAGTAGCGGTCGGGTCGTGTGCTCGTTAGTATTGTGAAATGTAAGGTCTCTGTTGCTAGGCTAAGCTACTGATCATTCTGCGATCTACTAAAAATTGCTCTGTGATCTACTGGTAGATCGCGATCGACATTTTGGCCACCACTGTGACTTAGAGGAACTGGGTATTTCCAGTGGCGTACTCCTAAGACGCAAGGTAAGTATTGCTTACCCTATAAAAATTATTCCCTTCCAAATTAAAATATCTTCGTTTAGTTAACATATTATTTATTTTAATTGTATGTAGAGCATTCTGCATTTTTTTTTATTTAAGTCTCAGTGAATTTATACCTGCTGTAATAGGAGTCCAGACTTTTGAAACTTGCAAGACGGGTGTTTGCCGCTTGAAAATCTGTCCCTCAAATACGCAACATTCAATTTGCAGTAACCTCGTTCCGCCTCTTGCAGAATAAAATGATATGCCACTGCCAGACGTAAGATGAAAACTATTAATTTAACTTATGTTACTCCCCTTTTTTCCCAAATCCATGTAAATAAGATTCAGATCAATCTAATATGCTGTGGAAAGCATTCTGATGCTAGAATATCCCCTCAATAATATTGTTGTTAAATTGGAAGGGAATAATTTTTATAGGGTAAGCAATGCTTACGTTGCGTCTTAGGAGTACACACCACTGGGTATTTCTAAATTTTCAGTTATGCAAGGCAAAAGAGAAACAGTCAAATAATAGATTATTGTTTATCCTATACACCCTACTCCCTAACTAATAGAAAACAAGTTAAACAATAATATGCAGCAATTCCCAAATACAACAGTAAACCTAAGTTAAAGAGATGAGCAGTTATGAAGCTCGTAATACTAGGGATGTATGCCTATGACTGCAATAGGATAATCTGGTAATACGTTAATCTCACTGATGACATACTAAAGTAATTTGCAAACTCGAAGTTAATTAAATAAGAATTTACAAAAAGTATTTCATTACCACTAATCAAAAAGAATTACGGTTAACTTAACTTTAATAAATGCCAATCAAAGAAATTTGACAATTACAACTTATTAATAAACATTTTAAAATATAAGTAAATAAGATTCAATGGAATTAATAAAAGAGTTATATCTTTAGATAAATTATCAAACTACAAACGCTAATACTATACTGTACTCTAAACCTTTCAGAGAGAGCAATGTCTTACCTCTTTAAAGAAGAAATTTGAAATTAAAATTTGTGTTATGAACTACTAATTTTTAATATGACTAATTATTACAAAGTTAAATTTTATTACAATTAAAATAGTTTCGAATTTTTACATTTAAATGAAAATATTTAGTTCATTAAAGGATTCTTCAAATGCTTATTGTCATCCTGTTCAAAGTAAACTTATAATTCCCCAAATTACTGTAGCTGCGAAAAGAAATAACTGCAAACAAACGAGTATAAATAAATTACGAAACAATAATTAGTAATCAATAAATAAAAGATTAGTATATTTTTAGAAAAGGTTATTTACTGAGAATAATATTTAACTTGTCCTTTTAACTGATTCTAAATTAAATCCAATAGAAATATAAAGTTCACTTTAGCATATTTGATGAATGTTATAGTTGAGAACATGAATAATTGAATATGGAAAGGTTAATAATAAATTATAACTTAGCAAATGAATTACAATCCCTTGAAAAACTTCTAGCAAACGGCGGGAGAAGCAATTAGGCATGCTAAACATTTCTTGCTTTGTCACCTTTGCTAGCAGCAGCAGTTCATCGTGCAAGTTTTGCTGCTCAAAAGCGGCCCTCAACATTTCTTGCATCCCTGCAGGGAACACTTGAACGCAATTTTACCGTCTGATTGTGCTTGTAGCCCATAATTTGAGAAATGTTCCGAAAGCTCTTCTTTCAGGTTAATTTTGTTGACTGTAACAGTCTAACCAAGCTCTTCTAATTTTTATTCGAAGGATTTGTTCAGCGCAGATAATTTGAAGGTAGTCTCTCCACGCTCAACAGCCGTCTCAATATCATCGGCTGAGTCAGCAAATGCTCGAGCTCGGTTAATTTCTCGCAACTGGAAGTAGCTTCCATCACTGCTGTTGCGCTTTGCTCTGATGAACGATTCATGTTTGTTCCTGTATTTCAGAACACAGGGAGCATGATGTTTAGCTTCTATTGCAACTACAGGGTGTCCATAAAGTCACGCATCATCGGAACATACGCAATGTCTATTTATTTATGTCTCCATCAGGCTAAGTATGTTGAGGAACATTCAAAGAAACCTGCTTTTTCGTTTACAAACATGTTTTGAGATTGGTGGGAATCATTTCGAACAAATAAATAAAACAATAAATAAATAACCAAAATAAATGTATTTTTCCTATGATGCATGACTTTATGGACACCCTGTAGGTCACCGCCAGCAATTTTCGAATACATTTCGTAGTAGTTTATCTCTTCAGCCATAGAACGCAGCAATTTCTCAGCATTCTGAGTGCAATAGCCATGAAGTTGGTCAAAATCGTCCCCCTTGTTGGAAAATATGCAGCACATGTCATGGCGCTCTGTCTGTTTCGAGCGTCTGTCGCTCTGAAATTCCGCCTCCTCGGCAGCTTCCGTTATTTGTTTCTGCTTCCTTGTTCGTTCATGTTTACCGTTGCTGAATTTTTCTCGACAAGCACGATGCCACTTTCTTTCTGTGTTCATAAAGGAACCCAGTAGAGTATTGGCACCTCAGTGGCACTGGAAGCTGTTAAATCTGTTGGACCCCCAGAGTGTTAGTTACAAAACATCTGTAGGCATTCTCCACTGTGCATTGTTGGTTTGGATTTCTCGGAGGACATCATAATTTTTCTTGAGATGGTTCTTCGCAGATGACGCATAGGTTCCAATCAACAGAACAATTGGCAGCTTGTTCGCTGTTTGTGCCTTCCACCTCAAAAGAGTAACAATATTATCAACAATTATTAATAATAACAATTAATACCAATTACGGTGTGGAATATTGAAGTTTTAATCTACAACTGGATGTTTTTGTGGATGGAAAGTACAAAATAATGGAGTAGAACCGAACTGAGCTTATATATATATATATATAATATATATATATCCACAAAAATAGTGCTGCTGCTGAAAAATAGAAATTTCAAGGTCAGTGATATTTGACTTTAAAATTCAAGGTCAAGAACAGAAAATCTGTAGTGGTTCCAGCTCTTATCTCATCCTACATAAAATTTTACGTATATGGTCCATATTTCATGCTTTTGTCCGGCAAATAACGATACATTCCAAAAATGTCCTTAAAGCAGACTAATAACTATCATAATGACCAAGATTTAATATACCGTATACTGCTACCAAAATTAATTTCGTATGTCAACTATAAGTTCATTTATGTGTTCTAAAAATTACCCTATATACAAACATAAATTTTGTGTTATCTTATATGTAATCATAAACATAATTTATCATATTTATATATTACATAATCATAAGTAAAAAGTCTGTTTATATTATAATTAATCATAATATTTATACTATCAAATCGTAACTATCTACATAGAAATGCTTTTATTTTATAATTAATCTGAGAGTCCAGCAAAGGCTAAAGCTTAATGGCCAAACTACACATGAAAAAATAAATAAATCCAGTATGTTCTGTTAAAAATTTATTGTAATATTGTAGTATTTATTTTTACCAATAAAGATTGATTTATTATTATTATTAAAATAGATTTCAAAGAGGGATGAAATTTCTCACATTTATTAATTCCAATTTAGTTATGTATATACAAAGTTAACTTTAATCAGTAAATTAAATCGAAGTGCAACGACACAACTATGAAATGCATTGAAAGAATTTTAATTCCAGCAATCGAAGGATTATCGTGCGCCACTGCGACACGGGAGGTAAAGGCGGGAGAATACACAGTACAGAAAGCGCTGAAGCTCAAGTTTTTATGTCCTCGATTGTTTAGGCCATTGGTTGTGATCACCCGACTGTATTCGAGTTGTGAATTGGCGATTGGATCTCTGCATTGTCGCGTGGCAATGAACTTACGAGGGGTGATAAAGGGAAATGTGAAGCCGTTCATGGAGGGAAAGAAGAATTTTTAAGCGAATACACTGTGCGAGTGTGCTTAATCATCAGAATGTGTAATGTTCCCAAACTAAAAGCCCGACAAGGGACACCCTCAACATTGAAGGAAAATAGCTTGGTTTTCAGGGGGCCAAGACTTTTTTAACCAGCTTCGAAAGAAGCTAACATTCAGTTTTATATTAAATTAATTTTTAGTTGAAGTAAAACTCTTTTGGCACTCGATTGACGTAACATTGTTCTCAGCCTTGTCACAATGTTATTCTTTGAAATCTTAAAGAATTTATGCATTTATGCGTAAACAAGGTTCATAACGTTATTTAAAACTTGAACTTAATTTGAAATTGAAATTCAATGCACCAGGAACTACATGCTGGGAGTTTAAACCTTTAAACTTTCGAGTTGCAAAACTTTTCTTTTCTCCTACCATTTGCATTGATAGTAAAGTAACAGAGTATAAAGGCATTCACTCGCATCCTGCGTCATGCAACAACCGCCGAATAGATACGAATAGATAGATATTTTGATATTCGTTCACTTTAAGCATTAAATTCCTTTGTTTTAAATAATATATCTTCAAAAAATAGCAAACAAACATTTGTAACACTTTTTGATTGGGACACAAATAGGAGTAAGTATCTCAGTTCCAGTGATGGTGCGATAATGTTAAAATAGGGCAAACTAATAACTAATCAAGGAGAGCTTGATTTTCTGGGTGATTGTGGTTCAAGTTTTAGACTAGCATACCAGCGACCGCGGGTTCGAGTCATATCTGTCCCGCATATACTTATAGTGGCCTTCGTGTCGTCTCACTATAATAAATAAATAGAAATGGTTTGAGGTGACCAGTTTATAGTGGCCGAGAAAGTACGCTCACTATAATTTATTAATTAAATTGAAACAAATGCTTAGGGTTACCAGTCTGGGCATTCAGCCCAAACAAACAATATATAATGAGATAGAAGTGCCTTTGTGGTTTTTTGTTGTTAATTATTTATAGAAAAATATAAGAATTATTTGTTCACAGTGATTAACAATTACGTATACGGTAATCGTGCTACAGTGTATATTACAATGACTGATTACACTGCACAACACAATTTCTGTCTTTTGCACAAATTCTGCTGATTTATCTGCATTTTGATGCGCTGATTACGAATATGTTATTTTTTCTCTAACACCCACCATTTTTCCAGAAAATAACATTAATGTTTCACAAAAATATCCAACTTATATCAAACGCAGTGCAGTTCCAGGGAAGGTGGAATTCCAATATGTTGGCTGAATATTGCTGGTTTCTTATTAGGGAAACTCCCGAGAGTATGTACATTATACAAGCGAAAAACATCAGCAAAAAGATTTTAATTGTTGTTCTGATCTTGTAATAATTATGTTGAGGTATTCAATATATTCTAATCTGAATACAAGAAATTTATTACACGTCCCTTCGAAACGGTGGGTGATATAGGTATTCTGACATAGAGTTGAACTCAGCGCATCCAAATTTATAAAAATCACTTCGTTTCGTTTAAAGGACAGAAAAAGCTTGTAATTTTGTCGTGCAGTATTATCAGCAATAAGAAATGGTTTATACAGTTAATTGGATAAAATAATAACAAGAAACATTAATCTAGGTAAAGAGATATGCGGTATTGAACACACAATAATAAGTAATTAAGCCAATAATAACTAAAGTAATGAAAGTACGGTATTGGTACAGTAAGTGTATTGGCCTAAACTGCGTTTGTAACGGGAGAGTTAAATTGAACGGTATTGACGACACTTTCTAGGGCCTACTCGATTAGACAGAGTTTGTAGACTTTTTATCGTTGAAATCGAATAGTCTATCACGACGTAACTAAACAATGTAGGCCAAATGCCGATGGCCTACTAGAGGTGTAGAGACCTGCGATTTTGACGTAGGTAACTGAAGACTGAAGGGGCCTACGTGAGGTGTACCGTCCTGCGTTTCGACATAGATAACTCTGAAGATGAAGATTGTAGTCTGTATAGGAGTTGTTTAAAACGAAGGCAGAAAGGTAGGCCAAATGGGCTTGTGGCCTACGAGAAGGTTTACAGACCTGGGCTTCGAAGTAGATGAATCTGAAGGCAGACTAGGACTACCGGTGGTGAGGAGGAGGAGAGTTGGGGGCCAGTCGAAAGGGCGCTGGTAGATCTTCAGGAGTCATGTTGCTTCTAGCGGGATGAAATGTTGGTAGGCCTCGAACGATATGATTGACTTTGCCTATGCTTGTGGTGTCTTGAAGGCCGGCAGCCCTCTCTCCGACGAAGGGTCGGAGAGCGAGATGTGAAGAGGAAATTAGTGAGAAAGCAATGAAAGCGATTTGAGAAAGAACTTGCATTTTTATCGGCCTTGGTGACGTTCTCTAGCGGGCATTTCGTGAAATAACACGAAATTTGTGTTTTTTACATTTGCCTGCTCCATGTCCACGTGTTTGAGTTTCATAGCCTTGTTTACAAGTTCCAGTCATGAAACAAAGGATCACCTGAAAATCAGGGCCCCCCCAGCCTTCTTTAGTTAGCCTTATAAGACTAACTAACGAAAATATCACGACTTAACCCATTGTCAATGGCGTACAGTTGACCTAACGATTGGTTAGGTTAAGTCGTGATATTTTCGTTAGTTAGCCTTATAAGGCTAACTAACGAAGGATGGGGGCCCTGATCTTCAGGTGATCCGAAACCAGACGAAGAAGAGGAATTTCGTTTGCCTCTACATACTTAAAAGTCCAAATCGAATGCTTTTATTTTCGTTTATAGGAAAGTCACGTATTAATTATGATTTAATTGCATTTATAATTAACAAATTAATTAAGGTTATTTTTCTCAGCCCTTTAAACGCATCAGTAACCTAATCTCGAAACTTAAATTAATAACATAGACAAATGCAATTACAGAATTTAAAGTCAGAAATTTCAACAAGTTTAAAAATTACGTTTCACAGAAGTGAGTGTGTGGCACTTTGACAGGCGAGACTTTCAAATTTAGTTTTTTAGCTGGAGACTTCAGTCTTCAGTTCTGAGTTTAATAATCGGAGTAAGTGAAAATGCATTAAGATTAATAAGTTTCAAAGCGGTTTCAGAATAAAGCTCGTAGTCACAAAATAAGACTGAATTTTACTTTATACAGAAAATGCGGCTTAAATCTCTTTTCAAAGCGGAAGTCATGGAGCTGTCTTAAATTTCCTTCGTATTGAGAACACTATTTCAAAATTGCTCTTCACCTCCAGTCGGGAATAATTATGAAACATCGAATATACGTCCAGAATTTAAAAGCAGGCGGATATTCGAAATGGCTTCCCCAAAATTATAACGAATAATTTCTATAAACGAGTATAAATTTTACGGGTAACTACTTAAATGGTATTCAAAACGAAGGTATTCCTGTGCTTAAAAATATAATTAATTACGGGTGCAGACTCGCGCATGTATAATGTGGAGGATGTATTCCCAACCTTAAGGTCTTTATAAATCAACCAAGACAAAAAGTGCCTTTGAAGATGTTTTTAATAAGAAAATAAAGTTTAGACATCTAAAATATAAATCGTATAACCATCATTTAACTACATTTAACCATCATTTAACTATAAAGATGCGCAAACAAATACGTAGAAACTTCACAAATTTTACGCAGAAATCTGACACAAATTTGTTTTTCCAACTTGTTTAAACAAAGAACAAAATTCATTTAACTGTTTCTCTCGCGCTTGATTTAATTTATAAGATCCAAGTTACTGTTTTGTTGGACACTTAATTCTGATATTGTTTCTGAATTTACGAATGCACTATCTTACATTCATTATGAATGTACAGTCTGAAATAGAAATCGGGTTTGTGATGAAGAAAATCGGATGAAACAGAGTAATCAAGATGTTATTATAAATAATGAAATATTATAAATTATAGTATATTAAAACGATATTTTACATATCACTGACGAGAATCAAGGAAATACAATTAAATATAACTAAATTCGGAAAAATGGTAACTATAAATCAATAGATCCTCAGTCATATTACTATTGTAAACTAATTTATTAGTATTATTATTATTAATTTTTTAGGTTGTTTAATCTTTTTAACAGCAAAGGTCATGTGACGGAAGGTACCCACACTTTACGAGGAAGCAGAGGGTGTTTATATCATCCGAACTCGGAGGAAAGTCACCTATCCAATTACAGAACAGACCCAATGTCGCTTAACCTCGCTGATCTTACGGGAAACAGTGTTGCAACGTGGATAGTTCTTAAAAATGGTCATGTTAGAAGTAATAAAGAAAATCCCTCCATCCCTACCCCTTTACCCACTTTACCCACTCCCTACCCTGTCCCATTCTCCCTTAGAAAAGCCTTTGAGCAGACCTAAAGAGCATTTGAGGTATCGACGCACACGACCCGCTTTGCCTTTAAATGGTCTGTACCTTAACGCTCCTTTTATAAATTTGTTCTTCTTTAATTAAAGAAGGTTTCCAGATTAACATTTGTTTACACCCGTAACACTTTCAGACACTCTATTTTGTACATGAACCTTTTCAGACATTCATTTTTAGCATAATACTTTAATATGTCAAGTTATATATATATATATATATATATATATAATTTAGTGGTGGACCGGATGTCAGTTTTAACATCTGCGGATGCGGATTTTTTTTTCAATATCCGCGAATGCGGATATTTAGTTAATCTATCAATATAATATAGAATTATGAATATATGACATAATTTTTCAAATTTCGTGATATTACTATTATGGCAGGCAATGCATAAGAATTAAAAATAATATTAATGTTTTCATTATGATAAAAATAATAACTTTCTCAAGAGTTTCAGCCACAGAAAATTCAATGAAACAAGTTTCATTCAATTTTCTGTGCTACCAGATATGTATATTTTGAGGTTTATATATTTGTTTGTTCATTAATAATTAATACTTTACATGAAATGTGCATGACTGAGCCTTATAAGCTACTTTATAAGCTAATTTAATTGTAAATTGCATAATTTATTAGAGGTAATATCCGCATAACATCCGCAGTCAGAAGCGCGGATGCGGATGTTAAAAATGACGCGGATATCCGCATATGCGGATGTGGATATCCGGTCCACCACTAATATATATATATATATATATATATATATATATATATATATATATATATATACCACCAGATACCACCATTTATTTTAATTATGTTCAGGTGTACCTTATTAGGGTGAGTTGCAAGAGAGCACCATTTATTTTAATTTTATATAGATGAGTGGCCAAATAATGTTTTATAATTGTTCAGGTATAACTTATTAGGGTAAGTTGCTAGATGCCACCATTTATTTTAGTTACACGAGTTGCCAAATAATGTTTTTATTTAATTATTTATTAAAAGCCAGAGAGACTTTCTCCTTAAAGTTGTTCAGAAAGAGCACTAATTATTTAAACGAAACCCAATATTAACAATAAAAGAAATACAATTAAACCGAATTAAATAAAACACCATTACATCATTCTGTTTATTTAGAGATTTTAGACGAATTAATGGAATCAGAAATATATAGAAAATAAATATACAAAGGAATGATGAAAAAATAAAATAAAAAATAATAATACTGAAGTATAAGAAATACGATCGAGGAACATATATGTATATAAACAAAAAAATAAAAAAAATAATATAAGAAATACAAAACGATTGAGTATAATCATAAAATAATAGTTCAGGCGAAATATATATCACAATTATATTAGATAATTTAATATATTGAAAATTCATCAAAATACTTTAGGTTCCACTGCGCAAAACACTAAACTTGAACATAAACGATTCTACAGGTACATCATTATTGCTTTGCACTACACAGTAAATACGAATTAACATTATTTCACCGGTCAATTTATAGGGATTCCTATACTCGATATAATTTGTCTTCATTTCGTACAATACTATTTTTGTGCCCGCTTTACTTTCGGATAGTGAGTTATCTTTAAACGAATTCAATCAAAAACACACACAAAGACGCTTTCGTTAGGAAAAACATCAAATACAAGATTGTAAACATTCCTTTCCAATCGAGTATTTATTTTTACTGACCGGGCTTTTCATACGTGATCAATTCTTCACATAGAATAGTGGCAGTTGAAATAATCTTCCAAGTCGTAACGACATCTCCCATTATATAAAGAAACGGTTCTTCAGGGTGAACTCATTGCACCTGTATAAGTTTGCTTCCTCTTTTCAAGGTATCATCTGTAAATTATTCACAGAAAAAAATAACAGTGCAAATTTTACTGTAGAGATGAATGAGTAGGAAAACTGAGCCGCGCATCCGATGTTTTAGGCGAGGCGACCCTGGTTGCTACTTGCAACGAATCGTCTTTGAAACGATCCATGTACACCTTTCTAAAGGTATGGAGACACCTGGTACCCTTAAAAGTATAGTTACATCAGACTTTTCAATTAACCACTGTTAATTTGAATGTTATTCATTTTATTTCGCAATCGTTGTTAAAAATGAAAATTATATGTAAAATCAGAAAACAACTTTCAGAGTATGATTTAACCATCGAACGATTTTTCGAATAACAATTTACAATAAATCATGGATTATTGTATAGACTATAGAGTCATACCACCTAAAATCACAAAGGAACTCATTACCTTCAGTGCAAAACATTATATTCAAACCACAAAGTTCCTAATTTGTAACCCATCTTTATATATATATACAGAAACAGGAAAATTTGAAAAAAGATTCATTTAATATCAACCTTTGCTTAATGAGAAAGGTAAACCGTGACATACCGTATGAATACTTGATATCATCCACGTTTCAAAACCGAAAAACAGACTTCAATTACCATTTAATCCAATTGTATATTAAAAGAAAAAAATTCTTACAATCATAACGAATAATTGTTTAAAAAAGAAAAGAAAGTTTTAACTTGTAAAAAAGATTTTCAATGTTAATGATACCACTTCTAACATCCCTATTAAAATTTCTATCAAATCCAATTAGTAATTTTTAAACTCTACACATTTAGGTTAATTATAATAACAATAATAATTAGTAAATAAATTACATTCATGAACTTTTGTCAACTCTCGCTATACAAAAATTTTTAAATATCAACTTCTCTTTTTATTCCACAATAATGTGTCACAATGTAAAACTCGATTAGGAAAGCTTTTTATAAATTTAGAGTTATTAATAACTTCAACTTATACATTAATTTCTGCCTGATGAATCTTCCATGCAATAAAAAGTTCTGCTTTACTTTACGCGCAGTTCTTAGTCATAAGAATTTTAGATCCTACCTTTTTCCGTACCGTAACAGTTTAAATTTCTAGAAGCATCTACAAAATATGAAATGAACGAGTTAATTATAAATTTCTTATAATTTCTATGCTCATGTGGAAAACAACATAAGATTTGTACTGAATATTTATATAAAAACTTAAGAAAGAAAAGAAAATGAATGTCCTTCACAACTTCTTTGCATAATAAATATATGTCTAAAGGACATTCTCAGGAAGGAAGATTAGGTGACTTATGGTGCTATATATATATATATATATATACATATATATATATATAGGATCAAGTAAAGATAATCCCTCCCAACAGAAAAGGGAGGGACTATCTTTACTTGATCATTTTTTGGGAGGGATCATCTTTACTTGGTAAAGTTGGTAAAGTTTGGTTGGTTGGTTTAGTTTCAAAATTAATTTACAGTCGTGAGGTAAAATTTGGTTGGTTGGTTTAGTTCCAATATTAATTTGCGGCATGACGTCATGAGAATCATAATGGTAACTGACCTCGAGAATTTAGTTTAGTGATTCAAAAACGTGCATTCAGTAAATACGTAAGTAAGTTATTTCTAAAAACTTGGTTTATATTTTCATTGATTCAAAAACGTGCATTCAGTAAATAAGTAAGCAAGTTATTTCTAAAAACTTGGTTTATATTTTCAGTAAATACCCTAAATGGATCGTGCAGTATTCAGCGAAATAATTAAACCTTTGCTTGTTGATGATCCTCTTCCTGCTATTAATTGGATGAAACAAAAGTGTCTTTTGAGAAGTGAACTGAATTGCAGTAAGTGCAATGGTTTAATGCATTGGACTGATAGAGCGAAACTGCAAGACAAGCACATGTGGAAATGTCAAAATAAAGAGTGTACAAAGTATAAACATGACATATCAATTCGCAAGGATTCATTCTTTTACCACTCTCGACTTTCCTTACGAAAGTGGATAGAAGCTATTTTTTATTGGTGCCAGCAAATGCCTGTATCGGAGGTTGTGGCATTATTGAACGTTTCTAAAGTGACTGTGATTGACATGTTTAGCTTTTTTCGTGAAATTTGTACAAACCATTTTAACGAGAACCCCATCAAACTTGGTGGGCCAGGTAAAATTGTGCAAATTGATGAGAGTTGTTTTAGCCATAAACCAAAGCATCATCGGGGACGTGCACCTCAAACTCCTTTATGGGTATTCGGAATTGTCGACTCTTCTACGTCTCCATCGTTGGGGTATATGGAAATTGTTGACGCACGCAGTGCAGCGACACTATTGCCAATAATCGAGAAAGTAGTTCGCCCTGGAACAACCATACACAGTGACGAATGGAAAGCATATCGAAACATCGAAAGTGACTTTGGCTATACCCATTATACCGTCAATCATGCTTTAAACTTTGTAGATAGAGTTACTGGTGTGCATACGCAGGCGGTCGAAAGCTACTGGAATAAGCACAAACTAAGAATTAAACGGATGATTGGATGTAAGCGAGAGTTCCTGAACTCGTACCTACAAGAATTTTTGTGGCATGAACGACACAAATACAATGTTTTCAATGATTTTTGCGACACACTTGCCAGCCAATACCGCTTTAATTAAAGTCTTCTTCTACCCCTCTTAATTTTTATCCAATAAATTGTAATAAATGAATTGGATCAAGTAAAGATAAGCACCCCAACCTTTTTTAGTTAGCTTTATAAGGCTAACTAACGAAAATATCACGAATTAACCTAACCAATCGTTAGGGCAACTGTACGCCCTTGACGATTGGTTAGGTTAGGTCGTGATATTTTCGTTAGTTAGCCTTATAAAGCTAACTAAAAAAGGTTGGGGGTGCTTATCTTTACTTGGTCATTTTTGGGAGGGATTTGCTTTACTAGTGTGACCTGGGAGGAGTTATCTTTACTTGATCCTATATGTATATATATATATATATATATATATATATAGTATGTCTTTCTTATTTTATTCTTATTTGCTCTTTTAGATAGGAAGAAAAATAAACAGAAAAGAGAAATAAGCGAATAAGATAACGCATGAGCTTTGAAATCTCTAAACTTGAGGTGAATCTTGAGTAAATAAATTATAAATAATGGACTTATTTTATTGCATTTTATTTGATAAATCTAACCGAGCGAATGGTGAAATAAATATAAGGAAATAGGAGTATATATATATATATATATATATATATATATATATATATACTGTATGTATGTGTGTATATATATATATATATATATATATATACTGTATGTATGTGTATATGTATATATATATATATATATATATATATATATATATATAATATAAATAAATAAATAAATAAATCATCCAATATGAAAGAGTTACCAGTACGAATGACATGAAACTGTACTTAAACTACTAAAATATCGATTTATCTTACCGTAATAAGTCTCGATCCCCAACAAGTTTTTTTTTAAACTTCCCAAACGAGAAAAATTTATTCTATTAACGATAATTATTTGAAACATTTTATTTTTGGAGAGAAAAATAACTCCGAATTATTTCAGTACCTATGTTCCAGACATTTATTTCTCCTAAGAGTGAATATTTATAAAGATAAACACATGAGATTGCCACAGTACTTTTCAAGTTATCGAGTACATGTTACTTAATGTCGTATATCTCATTTATTTCATCTATCGCTTAGATAATGTTCCATAATAATGTCAACTGGCTTTTTCCACAGATCATTTTATAAAATAAACATCACATACGCCTGTGGATGGGGGAGGATATGAAATATATCGTGAAGGCTAAGGGTATATATATCTATCTCTCTCTGTCTCTGAATCACACACAAATATTTTAGGAACTTACCAAAAGATATATTGTATAAAACAATGAAAAAGCAGCATTTCCGTTCTCTGATAAAGGTACATCTATCATATCTAGAAACATTTAAAGCGTACACGACACTGATCCCTACAAGGAAAAAGAAAAAATTATTCCAAGGCTTTGCGTGTGTTCAGAAGTACACCTCGTCAGGGAATGATTCTCTTTTCCATGGTAATTTCATTGAGATAATTCAAGCTCATATTCAGGGCCTATATCTATCTGTAAGATCTGTGGCACATGGAATACAGACACATCAGAAGATGTGAACAATTATATATGAATCCACATTATATTTTCATTTATCTTTGTTTTTAGAGAATTTTAGAACCATAATTAATATTATGATTATACTTATACATACTGTTAAAACTTATTTACCATCCTGCACTAGAAAGTAAGAGGAATAACATCCCTCAATTTCATAAATTTTTTTTTTTCTTCCTTCAACAAATTTTCTCATCTCTCCTTGGCTACGTCGTAGACAATGTCGTAACTCCGCTTCCGTTGATCAGAGAAGTTAAGCGACATTAGAACTGGGCAGTAGTTGGATGGATGACCGTCCTCCACGCCCAGATGATGTAGTGACCCATGGTTCGGTTGCCAGTTAAAGGTAAAGATGTACTCCTCCGTCATGTGACTTTAGATGTTGCATTGAGGCTATTCCTTATTATTTCCAGATCTCTGAAATCTTGCATAATTACATATTATACTCGCGTTTTTCAGTTTTTGCTAAAATGTTTGATCTTTGATTCCCTTATATATATATATATATATATATATCTTTTATATTTTTATTCGTATATACAGATTTAATCAGATACACTGTTGATTTGTGTGAAATTTCCATTTTTGTCTTGAAAGTGTAATTTAAAATATACAACGAATTAGTTTTTATTTTTATTGATTAGATAATGCATGTAGATTTAATTAATTTCGTCAATATTATTCTCGTCAAATATTACAGTGGGCAGAAATCATTCTTTGTGGTAATTTTCACCATTCACACTCATCGTCCGTGAATCCTGTATGATAGAATTTTTTCCTTCTTCTGAGACGGCTTCTGCATTTTTTTGGAGGAACTTCAGAATCATCCATGCTATCGTATCTGTTAGCATCCAGCTTCCGTTTCGTATGGGTGTGAGAAGAAAAACAAAAATATTCTTAACTCATACGGAATAGTAATAATGTTTTTCACGATCGGAGTAAATTAATTAATCTTGAACTTTTCCGTTAAAAGTTCCTTATAGTATAAGTACTGTACACGTAATAAGACAATTATGGATTAAATAATGGACGTCGAATTAGAGAGTTGCTCTACCATTGATGGTTGTACGTGTATCAACTTACGATGTACAAGGCTTGTTTTTTCCATCAGCACTCTCGTTGGTTCTAGTTATCGCACCTGATTTTGCAACATCACGCGTTGCCGTCACAGTAGAGATAACAGCACAGTGTTCCGGATATTCAGCTGTTGAAGATGTTTCAACTTCACACTGAGCTCTGTTGTAGAGTAAAAAATGTTTCTTTTCTATAACATGTTAAGCATATATATATATATATATATATATATATATATATATATATATAGTGTGGAAAAACGCACAATAAAAAAGAAAACTCGAATTTCATTTCATCTGGAAAATACGAGTTGGTAGGGCACATATATAGTGATTAAAAAAGCTATCTAAATTTGGGTACTTTTTTTCGGTTACTTATTTTCAACATTGCATTCCTACGCAGTAATTTTACGTCCTCAAAATTTGTAACGCATTCACAACCTAATATACTATTTTGTTAAATCACATACCCTGTATATGAAATATATGCAAAGAAATTATATTTAAATCATGCAATATTTATCAGTTCGGAATAACTCAACCAATGCCAATGTACAGGCAGATTTTACATAGTGGAGCCACCTCGATGGGCCAAAGTGGCCTCTAATGTGCCCACTATAAAAATTTCTTATGTTCTTTCTGGTACGGAACCCACGTAAAATTGTAGGTCCCCTCCGCCACCACGTAGAACATGCACAATACACAATTACGAACACAGTTAGGTAGACCAGCCATGAGTGGATCCTAGGGTCTTTGTTGGTCTGAAACATTATAACAATTCTAAATTACGCACACCACACAAATCTTATCACAATATTTTTATTTTGACTTGTACTTTGTGAAGCAGTTTATTGCTAATTTACCGAAAATATAAAAAGCTATTCACGGGATCTGCACTTCGCCATCTGAGACTAGATCAATAACCTCGATATTTGATTGATCAGTACCACACCCGTATGGAGGTGGCATAGCCTCAGCCCTCAGTACCATAGCCAGTATAAGCTTCTTTTCTTCTGGCGTATATTCAATAAAACATGCGTTGTCTTCTTCGGCCTGCCCGTCGGGTGATAAAATCCTTCGCTCAAATTCGGTGATGTGGGGAGCTTCTGAGGAGCTGTCAAATATGACATCACGTAGGGTCTGCTTAGCATACTCGTTTTTTTCATCGATAGTTTTTGGTTCTTCAGCTGAGAATTTCACAAGTTGTTTGTCGTCGTTGTCAGCTAATTTACCAGATGTCCCGTGTAACGGGACATTCTCCCAATCATCTGCAGTCACAGTCTTGGGTATTGTATTACCCTCGTAGTTGTCGGGTTTTATAATATAACTCCTGGAAAAAGCAAAGAATATCACGGTATTGTGAAAGGTTTTATCTAATTAATATATTCATACATAAAAAGGGCATAAATTCTAATGAGTGCACTTTTAATATCCGACTCTATAATGTGGACGGATGGTATCTAAGATTATGAACAATCATTACCGTATTAGTGCCTCGACATCTTCATCAACGTCTTTAACCAGTATTCTTATTCGTTGTATTTGTGATTCGGATATTATCAAACGATCTTCAGATGTTTGCTTCTCCATTGATCTGAAAATGAAGTGAAAAAGAGTTTATAGTAATAAATTATTTCGCATGTACCTTCATTTAATCAGCGATAACGAATTAAAGATATCGTTTACTTTCTCGAGAAAGAATGTGAATTAAGCTCATCATTAAATAGCCAGTATATATATATATATAATTAGTGCATTTAATGAGCAGTTATTAATTTATATTTTTGAAAGAGAGAATACGAATACACGTCTTTACTTTAACTCTCTGTTGATAGATAAATCTAGTTGTGAATGCAAAACTAACCAGTATCTGAAATATGTTTTCTTTAGCTTACCAGCTTCTGGTGAAGTGACTTAGTCAATCACTGATTTCAAAGTGAACAGAACATAAAGCGTAGTTACGCACGCTTATATACACCAAAACTTACCCTCAGGCATTTGTAAAGCTGTATATATATAAACACATTGTGTGTGTGTGTGTAGGCTTACTGGAGATCTTTCCTGCTTGGAAAAGGGTTTACCCCACGATGTATGGGCGGGGGTACAAAGTACATATATGCGTAGCGACTGATACCATACTTACATCAGTTCAGTGTTTGTCACAGAACCAGAAGGTTCTTGATACAGCATGGCTGCTTTCCACAGCATTGGTTATAAAGAAAGGTAGGTTGTTTGTTTTTGTAAACTTATATCTTTATCAACGAAATTGTAGATGAGTAATATATTTGTTATATTATTGCATACATTTTGTATTGAATGTTCATTCTAACGCATGTTTTTGTTTGTGTAATGATGATAATTCGTTCTAGAATTTTAAAATTTACTTTTAAAAAAAATATTAATTCTTGCATACTGGTATAATTTAAATTCACGATGTAGTAGACGGAAATGATGCATTTCACCTAGCTAACATTTTAAAGGAATAAAGGACATACAACACATTTATGTACAATCGGTATAAGTACAGTTATTTCACTCGTTTTTACTTACTGTTATTCCAGCAGTGACGTGGACAGATGCTACTTCGCCGATTTAAGCAGTGAAGAGTGCGAAAATTATGCTGACATATTGCGTACGAGAAGGAGGCAACGCTTAAAGAGGAGCACAAAACGCTCAAGGTTAGCTAATATTTCTACGTCCTTTATATTGAATTTGAAAGTCCAATCAAATAAAAAAAAAAGAAAAAAAAAAGGAAGTTCTATCGTAAAGATATGTTTATTTTATTATTATGTATTGTACATCTGTTATACTTTAATTACTTGTCAATGCCTATTAAATAAACATGCGTCAATTGGCGTTTCATAAAATTGTCTATTTTCAAGAAGAAAAATATACCAGGCAATACTGTTTCTTACCGCATATTGTTAGTCTCTCAGTATCAGACATATCGGTGAATTTACGCATACATTTTAATCAGCTATCCGTTTTGGAGAGGATTTATGTGAAGTATATTTCAGTGTTATCTGTTTTAAGGTAATCGTATTAAAGCATTGTATATATTCATTCTGAGATCAATAATTAATAGACTGCGATGATACTTATTTATGCTAGTGTAAAATGAATTATTAGCAGCGAGATTTCGTATTATTATCACCTTGTATTTCAGCGAATCAATTCGTGTATTTGAGGGGCCACATCCAAGTACCTCAACACCATCTAGAATAAATCCGACATTGTGGAGGCGTAGAGGAGAGTCGTTCTCAACAGATGATATGCCACCCAGAAAGATACCAAGGTATGAAACCCCTGTCTTTAAAACTATAACTACAATGATATTTTTATGAAAATCAATAGATCTTTCATTATTTTCTATATAAAATACATATAACTCATAATCAAAAGATGTGGTAATTTCACGGAAAATAAATTACGTATATTAAGAACATGCGTCATATATTTAACCCGCTATACTTCAATTTTTCCAATACTAGACATTTCAATTTTTCCAACCTTTAGGCTAGAATTTTCAGATACGAGTGGAGAGGAGCCAGCGTCAATATCTACAGCTTGTTCGTGGGTCATGCAAAGTAAACCGTTTACAAGTATCGAACATTCCATCACCATCACCAGACTCAGAAATCGAGTGTGTATACGCGAGATGTAGACCGCCATATGAAGATCTGATGGTACACCATATTTGTCCTCCTGCAGGGTAAGAACCCCTGATTTCAGATGATCCACGCATACCAATGCTGAGACGCGAAGATTCATGCAACTTGGAAGCTAACTCTAGCTTGTGCACTGTAATATTTGACGAGAATAATATTGACGAAATTAATTAAATCTACATATATTATCTAATCAATAAAAATAAAAATTAATTATGATATTATTTCCCATTCGTTGTATATTTTAAATTACACTTTCAAAGCAAAAATGGAAATTTCACACAAATCAACAGTGTATCTGGTTAAATCTGTATATATAGGAATAAAAAGATAAAAGATACATATATATACATATATATATATATTCACATATATAAGGGAATAAAAAATCGTAAACATTGTACGCAGAAACTGAAAAACGCGAGTATAATACGTAATTATGGAAGATTTCGGAGATCTGGAAATAATAAGGACTAGCCTCAATGCAACATCTAAAGTCATATGACGGAGGGGTACATCTTTAACTGGCATCCGAACCATGGGTCACTACATCATCTGGGCGCGGAGGACGGTCATCCATCCAACTACTGCCCAGATCCAATGTCGCTTAACTTCGCTCATCAACGGGAAGCGGAGTTACGACATTGTCTACGAAGTAGCCCAGGAGAGATGAAAAATACGTTGAAGGATGAAAAAAAAAATGTATGAAATTGAGGGATGTTATTCCTTGTCCTTTCTAGTGCAGGATGGTAAATAAGTTTAGTGTGCGTTTTAACAGTATGTAAAATATATTCATAATATTAATTACGGTTCTAAAATTCTCTAAAAAACAAAGATAAATGAAAATAGAATGTGGATTCATATACTTTATAAATAATTTCAATAACAGATCAGAACGTATAAAATGAACCACATTATGTTCAAATATATTTTGCCTTTAATTAGTACTCATTAGTTCTCGCTAACCCATCTTAACTAATTTGTTTACGCTGTACAGAGAAGTATTTTTTAGCTCTTACATTTTCTTTCATTCCCTGACGAGGTGTACTGTTGAATAAACGAGAGGTCTTGAATTTATTTTTATTTTTCCTCGCGGGCTTGCATCATATATTTATTTCATGTATTTAGTTGCGAAATTCACCCTATATACTTTATATATATATATATATTTATATATATATATGTGTATATATATATATATATGTGTGTATATATATATATATAATGTATATATATATATATACAGACAGTATGTTCCTACACCTTCAAATAGTGTGCAAGATTGAATCTATCCTTTACTTGAACTGATCCACAGAGGAATTTTTCATATCTTCTGAAGGCTGTGTATTCTACGTGCCACTGATCTTACAGATAATGTAGGCCCTGAATATGAGCATGAATAATCTCAATGAAATTACCACGCAAAAGAGAGAATCATTCCCTGCCGAAGGGTACTTCTGGATACACATAAAGCCTTGGAATAATTTTTTCATTTTCCTTGTGGGAATCAGTGTCTTGTACGCTTTAAATGTTTCTATATATGATAGATGTACCTTTATTAGAGGATGGAAAAGCTACTTTTTCATTATTTTATACAATATATGTTTTGGTAAGTTCCTGAAATATTTGTGTGTGATACAGAGAGAGCGAGAAAGAGAGAGAGAGAGATACCATTAGCCTTCACGATATATTTCATATCCTCCCCGACCCTCATCCCCACCCCATAAGTTTTTGGCCCTGATGAGACAAAAGAGTCGACGTGTGTGATGTTTATCTTATAAAAAGATCTGTGGAAAAAGCCAGTTGACATGTATTATGCAACATTATCTAAGCGATAGATGAAATAAATGAGATATACGACATAAAGTAACATTTTCTCAAGAACTTGAAAAGTGCTGTGGCAATCTCAGGTGTTTAACTTTATAAATATTCACGCGTAGGAGAAATAAATGTCTGGAACATAGGTATTGAAATAATTCCGAGTAATTTTTCTCACAAAATATAAAATGTCTCAAATAATTATGGTTAATAGAATAAATTTTTCTCGTTTAGGAAACTTAAAAAAAAAACTTGTGTGGGATCGAGATTTATTACGGTAAGATAACAAATCGATATTTTAGTAGTTTTAAATACATTTTCATGTCGTTCGTTCTGGTAACTCTTTTAAATTGTGTTTATATTATATATATATATATATAATTAATAATATATATATATTCCTATTTCGTTACATTTCAACATTCGCTCGGTTAGATTTATCGAATAAAATGCAATAAAATAAGTCCATTATTTATAATTTATTTACTGTACAAGATTCACCTCCAATGTAGAGATTTCAACGCTCATGAGTTATCTTATTCGCTTATTTCTCTGTTCTGTTTATTTTTATTCCTATCTGAAAGAGCAAATAAGAATAAAATGAGAAAGGCATATATATATATTATATATATATATATATATATATATATATAGTATGTAAATAACACCATACTTCACCTAATCTTCCTTCCTGAGAATGTCCTTTAGAAAATAGATTTATTTTGCCAAGAAGTTGTGAAAGACATTCATTCTCTTTTCTTTTTTAAGGTTTTATATAAATATTCAGTGCATATCTTATGTTGCTTTCCACATGTGCATAGAAATTATAAGAAATTTATAATTAACTCGCTGAGCTCATATTTTTTAGGTGCTTCTAGAAATTTAAACTGTTACGGTACGGAAAAAGGTAGGATCTAAAATCCGTAAGACTAAGAACTGCGCGTAAAGTAAAGCAGAACTTTTTATTGCATGGAGGATTGATCAGGCAGGAAATAATGTATAAGTTGAAGGTATTAATAACTCTAAATTTATAAAAAGCTTTCCTAATCGAGTTTTACATTGCTACACATTATTGTGGAATAAAAAGAGTTGATTTTTAAAAAAATTTATACAGCGAGGATTGACAAAAGTAGATGAATGTAATTTATTTACTAATTATTATTATTATTATTATAATTAACCTAAATGTGTAAAAAGTTTAAAAATTACTAATTGGATTCGATAGAAATTTTAATAGGGGTGTTTAAAGTGGTATCATTAAGATAGAAAATCTTTTGTACAAGTTAAAACTTTCTTTTCGTTTTTAAAAATTTATTCGTTATGATGGTAAGAATTTTTTTCTTTTAATGTACCATTGAATTAACTGGTAATTGAAGCCTGTTTTTCGGTTTTGTAAAGTGGATGATATCAAGTATTCATACGGTATATCACGGTTTACCTTTCTCATTATGGAAAGGTTGATATTAAATGAATCTCTTTTTTCAAATTTCCCTGTCTCTGAATATATATATATATAATATATATATATATATATATATATATATATATATATATATATATATAAAGATGGGATAAAAATTAGGAGCTTTCTGGTTTGAATATAATGTTCTGCAATTTATTGTAAATTGTCATTCGAAAAGTCTTTTGATGTTTAAATCATACTCTGAAACTTGTTTTCAGATTTTACATATAATTATCATATTTAACAACGATTGTGAAATAAAATGAATAACATTCAAATTAACAGTGGTTAATTGAAAAGTCTGATGTTACTATAATTTTAAGGGTACCAGGTGTCTCCATGCCTTTAGAAGGGTGTACATTGATCATTTCAAAGGCGATTCGTTGCAAGTAGCAACCAGGGTCGCCTCGCCTAAAACATCGGATGCGCGGTTCAGTTTTCCTACTCATTCATCTCTACAGTAAAATTTGCACTGTTTTTTTTTTCTGTAAATAATTTACAGATGTTACCTTGAAAAGATTAAGCAAACTTATACAGGTGCAATGAGTTCACCCTGAAGAACTGTATCTTTATATAATGGGGAGAGGTCTTTACGACTTAGAAGATTATTTCAACTGCCACTATGCTATGTGACGAAGTGATCACGTATGAAAAGCCCGGTTAGTAAAAATAAATACTCGATTGGAAAGGAATGTTTATAAACTTGTATTTCATGTTTTGTCCAACGAAAACATCTTTGTGTGTGTTTTTGATTGAATTCGTTTAAAGATAACTCACTATTCGAAAGTAAAGCGGGCACAGAAATAGTATTGTACGAAATGAAGACCAATTACATCGAGTATAGGACTTCCTATAAGTTGACCGGGGAAATAATGTTAATTTGTATTTACTGTGTGGTGAAAAGCAAAAATGATGTACCTGTAGACTCGTTTATGTTCGAGTTTTGTGTTTTGCGCAGTGGAACCTAAAGTATTTTGATGAATTTTCAATATATTTAATTATCTAATATAATTGTGTATATATATTTCGCCTGAACAATTATTTTGATGATTATACTCCATCGTTTTGTATTTCTTAAATTATTTTTTATTTTATTTTTGTGTTTATATACATGTATGTCTAAATAAACAGAATGATGTAATGGTGTTTTATTTAATTCGGCTTAATTGTATTTCTTTTATTGTTAATATTGGGTTTCGTTTAAATATTTAGTGCTCTTTCTGAACAACTTTAAGGAGAAAGTCTGGATCAAATGTAGAATTCGGACCCCAGCCTTCTTTAGTTAGCTTTATAAGGCTAACTAACGAAAATATCATGACCTAACCTAACCAATCGTCAAGGGCGTACAGTTAACCTAACGATTGGTTAGGTTAGGTCGTGATATTTTCGTTAGTTAACCTTATAAAGCTAACTAAAGAAGGCTGGGGTCCGAATTCTACATTTGATCCGAAAGTCTCTCTGGCTTTTAAAAAACAATTAAATAGAGACAATATTTCATTATTTGGTAACTCGTGTAACTAAAACAAATGGTGGTATCTAGCGACTCACCTTAATTAGGTATACCTGTACAATTATAAAACATTATTTGGCAACTCATCTATATAAATATTGAAATAAATGGTGCTCTCTTGCAACTCACCCTAAGAGAGTACATCTGAACATAATTAAAATAAATGGTGGTATCTGGTAATCCCTTCATATATAAATAAAAACATTATTTGGCAACTCATCTAAATAAAAATTAAAATAAATGGTGATCTCCAGCAACTCCCCCTAATAAAGTACATCTGAACATAATTAAAATAGATGGTGGTACATGGTAACCGCCTATATATATAAATAAGTGGTATCTGGCAACTCACGACCTTCTATATAACAACTGTTTGGCTGCTGGATGTTCATAATGCGTCTGGCTCCAGCCAGGCGAACATCTACTTCCTTCCTTGTTTAAGGCTTAGGTTAGGTTTCCCGTTGGGGGGTGAAGACATCCCAACTGCTCCCCCAAAGACCTCCTCCGTCTCCTTTCTCTTCCTCTCTTAGGTTAAGGCTACCCCTTTTGGGGGAGGTCATCCTCCCTTCTCCCCCCCGAAGCTCCCTCTCCTCTCCCATTGGCAGCAATGTGTTGTTGCATAACCCAACCCCCCCTTTTGCAGCATTGATGTTGCATAAACCTTGCAACATTGATGTTGCATACCCCTTCATTGCATAACCCCCCTACCCCCTGCATTGCACACCCTACCTTTTTGCAATATCTTGCAACATATTTCAGCATTTGCATTTGCATTGCAACATTACTGCACTCTCTCATTTTTCGCCCATACTACTATATATATATATATAAATCACACAATATGAAAGAGTTACCAGTAAGAACGACATGAAAATGTATTTAAACTACTAAAATATCGATTTATCTTACCGTAATAAATCTCGATCCCACACAAGTTTTTTTTTAAGCTTCCCAAACGAGAAAAATTTATTCTATTAACGATATTTATTTGAAACATTTTATTTTTGGAGAGAAAAATAACTCCGAATTATTTCAGTACCTATGTTCCAGACATTTATTTCTCCTACGAGTGAATATTTATAAAGATAAACACATGAGATTGCCACAGTACTTTTCAAGTTATCGAGTACATGTTACTTAATGTCGTTTATCTCATTTATTTCATCTATCGCTTAGATAATGTTCCATAATAATGTCAACTGGGTTTTTCCACGGATCATTTTATAAGATAAACATCACATACGCCTTTGGGTAGGGGAGGATATGAAATATATCGTGAAGGCTAAGGGTATCTCTCTCTCTCTCTCGCTCTCTCTCTCTCTCTGTATCACACAAATATTTTAGGAACTTACCAAAAGATATATTGTATAAAATAATGAAAAAGTAGCTTTTCCATCCGCTGATAAAGGTACATCTATCTTATCTAGAAACATTTAAAGCGTACACGACACTGATCCCTACAAGGAAAAAGAAAAAATTATTCCAAGGCTTTGCGTGTATTCAGAAGTACACCTCGTCAGGGAATGATTCTCTCTTTTCCATGGTAATTTCATTGAGATAATTGAAGCTCATATTCAGGGCCTATATTATCTATCTATAAGATCTGTGGCACGTGGAATACAGACACTTCAGAAGATGTGAACAATTCCTCTGTGGTTCAGTTCAAGTAAAGGATAGATTCAATCTTGCACACTATTTGAAGGTGTAGGAATTTTTCCATAGCGCCCGCTGCTAGTAACAATTCCACGGTATGTGAAGCATTGCTTTTTGAGGTTTTCTTTTCCTTGTAACTCTCTCTCTCTCTCTCTCTCTTTCTCTCTCTCTCTCAAAGACGCTGGAAATTGTGGAAGACATGTCCCAAAAATACATCAAAGGGGGAAAGAGACGCAGGTTCGAGAGACAAAAGAGGTCACTGTTAACAACCACAACATACAGTGGACCGATACATATGAAATCATTGTGGAAGGAGCAAAGTATGTTAATACCATTCGTACTAATGGTATTATGGTACATTTTTAATTATATATATATATATTTATGATGCACACAGACCGTGCATGGAACAAGGAACTCTACCGGGATAATTAAATCCACTATAGTGAGAATAAGTAATGGTAAATGAAAAATACTATAGTTTTTCTTTTTCGTGATACTAGCCCGATGTGGGCAACGGATCACTCGCAAAGAGGTCCCAAGAATATAGCTTCCCTCACCAGCTATCTGCAAAGCAGACACGATCCAGCTTTGGGACATGGATCTACTGTTTAAAGTAGCCTAGCCCAGCTACATTTAGAACCTCAATATAAGCAAAAGACTCGATGCCTTCACGTCAGATTGAATACATCACAGTAAAAGGGTAACTATTGCATTTTTAGTCAAAAACCAAAACTTAAAACTCAACTGGCAGAATTGAGCGTCCACTTTTCAAGGCACAAAACATGTGCGTTTCAAGATGGGAATGAACTCAGAATGGTCCCATGAGGTTTTTTATGATACACACAGACCGTGCATGGAACAAGGAACTCTTCTGGGATAATTAAATCCACTATAGTCCGAATAAGTAATGGTAAATGACAAATACCATAGTTTTTCTTTTTCATGATGCTAGCCCGACGTGGGCAACGGGTCACTCGCAATGAGGTACCATAAATATAGCTTCCCTCACCAGCTATCTGCAAAGCAGACAGGATCCAGCTTTGGGACAAGGATCTAGGGTTTAAAGCAGCCTAGCCCATGTACATTTAGAACCTCAATATAAGCAAAAGACTCACTGCTTTTACGTCAGATTGAATACATCAAAGAAAAAGGGTAACTATTATATTTTTAGCCAAAACCTCAGGGGACCATTGTGAGTTCATTTCCATATATATATATATATATATATATATATATATATATATATATATATATATATATATATATATATTTACACAGTATATAGGGTGAATTTCGCAACTAAATACATGAAATAAAAATATGATGCAAGCCCGCGAGGAAAAATAAAAATAAATTCAAGAACTCTCGTTTATTCAACAGTACACCTCTTCAGGGAATGAAGGAAAATGCAAGAGCTCAAAAATACTTATATCTGTACAGCGTAAACAAATTAGTTAGGAGGGATTAGCGAGAACTAATGAGTACTAATTAAAGGCAAAAGATATTTTAACATGATGTGATTCATTTGATACGTTCCTGATCTGTTATTGAAATTAATTATAAAGTATATGAATCCACATTCAATTTTCATTTATCTTTGTTTTTAGAGAATTTTGGAACCCTATTTAATATTATGATTATATTTTTACATACTGTTGAAACGTACACCAAACTTATTTACCATCCTGCACTAGAAAGTAAAAGGAATAACATCCCTCAATTTCATAAAAAAAAATTTCTTCAACATATTTTCTCATCTCTCCTTGGCTACGTCGTAGACAATGTCGTAACTCCGCTTCCCGTTGATCAGAGAAGTTAAGCGACATTGGATCTGGGAAGTAGTTGGATGGATGACCGTCCTCCACGCCCAGATGATGTAGTGACCCATGGTTCGGTTGCCAGTTAAAGTTAAAGATGTACTCCTCGTCATGTGACTTTAGATGTTGCATTGAGGCTATTCCTATTATTTCCAGATCTCCGAAATCTTGCATAATTACGTATTATACTCGCGTTTTTCAGTTTTTGCGTACAATGTTTATGATCTTTGATTCCCTTATATTATATATATATATATATATATATATATATATAATATATATATCTTTTATATTTTTATTCGTATATACAGATTTAATCAGATACACTGTTGATTTGTGTGAAATTTCCATTTTTGTCTTGAAAGTGTAATTTAAAATATACAACGAATGGGAAATAATATCATAATTAGTTTTTATTTTTATTGATTAGATAATGCATGTAGATTTAATTAATTTCGTCAATATTATTTTCGTCAAATATTACAGTGGGCAGAAATCATTCTTTGTGGTAATTTTCACCATTCACACTCATCGTCCGTGAATCCTGTATGATAGAATTTTTTCCTCCTTCTGAGACGGCTTCTGCATTTTTTTGGAGGAACTTCAGAATCATCCATGCTATCATATCTGTTAGCATCCAGCTTCCGTTTCGTATGGGTGTGAGAAGAAAAATAAAAATATTCTTAACTCATACGGAATAGTAATAATGTTTTTCACGATCGGAGTAAATTAATTAATCTTGAACTTTCCCGTTAAAACGTCATTATTGTATAAATACTGTACACGTAATAAGACAATTATGGATTAAATAATGGACGTCGAATTAGAGAGTTGCTCTACCATTGATGGTTGTATGTGTATCAACTTACGATGTACAAGGCTTGTTTTTTCCATCAGCACTCTCGTTGGTTCTAGTTATCGCATGTGATTTTGCAAAATCACGCGTTGCCGTAACAGTAGAGATAACAGCACACTGTTCCGGATAAAAGCTGTTGAAGATGTTTCAACTTCACACTGAGCTCTGTTGTGGAGTAAAAAATATTTATTTTCTATAACATCTTAAGCATATATATATATATAGTGTGGAAAAACGCACAATAAATAAAAAACTCGAATTTCATTTCATCCTGAAAATACGAGTTGGTAGGGCACATATATAGTGATTAAAAAAGCTATCTAAATTTGGGTACTTTTTTTTCCGTTATTATTTTCAACATTGCATTCCTACGCAGTAATTTTACGTCCCAAAATTTGTAACGCATTCACAACCTAATATACTATTTTGTTAAATCACATACCCTGTATATAAATATATGCAAAGAAGTTATATTTAAATCATGCAATATTTATCAGTGCGGAATAACTCAACCAATGCCAATGTACAGGCAGATTTTACATAGTGGAGCCACCTCGATGGGCCGAAGTGGCCTCTAGTGTGCCCACTATAAAAATTTCTTAGGTTCTTATGTTGTTTGTATTCGGAACCCACGTAAAATTTAGTCCCCTCCGCCACCATGTAGAACATGCACAATACACAATTACGAACACAGTTAGGTAGACCAGCCATGAGTGGATCCTAGGGTCTTTGTTGGTCTGAAACATTATAACAATTCTAAATTACGCACACCACACAAATCTTATCACAATATTTTTTATTGACTTGTACTTTGTGAAGCACTTTATTGCTAATTTACCGAAAATATAAAAAGCTATTCATGAGATCTGCTCTTCGCCATCTGAGATTGGATCAATAACCTCGATATTTGATTGATCAGTACCACACCCGTATGGAGGTGGCATAGCCTCAGCCCTCAGTACCACAGCCTGTATAAGCTTCTTTTCTTCTGGCGTATATTCAATAAAACATGCGTTGTCTTCTTCGGCCTGCCCGTCGGGTGATAAAATCCTTCGCTCAAATTCGGTGATGTGGGGAGCTTCTGAGGAGCTGTCAAATATGACATCATGTAGGGTCTGCTTAGCATACTTGTTCTTTTCATTGATAATTTTTGGTTCTTCAGCTGAGAATTTCACAAGGTGTTTGTCGTCGTTGTCAGCTAATTTACCAGATGTCCCGTATAACGGGACATTCTCCCAATCATCTGCAGTCACAGTCTTGGGTATCGTATTACCCTCGTAGTTGACGGGTTTTATAATATAACTCCTGGAAAAAGCAAAGAATATCACGGTATTGTGAAAGGTTTTATCTAATTAACATATTCATACATAAAAAGGGCATAAATTCTAATGAGTGCACTTTTAATATCCGAGTGTATAATGTGGACGGATGGTATCTAAGATTATAACAATCATTACCGTATTAGTGCCTCGACATCTTCATCACCGTCTTTAACCAGTATTCTTATCCGTTGTATTTGTGATTCGGATATTATCAAACGATCTTCAGATGTTTGCTTCTCCATTGATCTGAAAATGAAGTGAAAAAGAGTTTATAGTAATAAATTATTTCGCATGTACATTAAATTAATCACCGGTAACGAATTAAAGATATCGTTTACTTTCTCGAGAAAGAATGTGAATTAAGCTCATCATTAAATAGCCAGTATATATATATATATATATATTAGTATATTTAATGAGCGGTTATTAATTTATATTTTAAAAAAAAAGAATACGAATACAGGTCTTTAATTTAACTCTCTGTTGATAGATAAATCTACTGTAGTTGTGAATGAAAAACTAACCAGTCTCTGAAATATGTTTTCTTTAGCTTACCAGCTTCTGGTGAAGTGACTTAGTCAATCACTGATTTCAAAGTGAACAGAACATAAAGCGTAGTTACGCACGCTTATATACACCAAAACTTACCCTCAGGCATTTATAAAGCTGTATATATATATATATATATGTGTGTGTGTGTGTGTGTGTGTGTGTGTAGGCTTACTGGAGATATTTGCTGCTTGGAAATGGGTATACCCCACGATGTGTGGGCGGGGGTACAAAGTACGTATATGCGTAGCGATTGATACCATACCTACATCAGTTCAGTGTTTTTCACAGAACCAGAAGGATCTTGATACAGCATGGCTGCTTTCCACAGCATTGGTTATAAAGAAAGGTAGGTTGTTTGTTTTTGTAAACTTATATCTTTATCAACGAAATTGTAGATGAGTAATATATTTGTTATATTATTGCATACATTTTGTATTGAATGTTCATTCTAACGCATGTTTTTGTTTGTGTAATGATGATAATTCGTTCTAGAATTTTAAAATTTACTTTTTAAAAAAATATTAATTCCTGCATACTGGTATAATTTAAATTCACGATGTAGTAGACGGAAATGATGCATTTCACCTAGCTAACATTTTAAAGGAATAAAGGACATACAACACATTTATGTACAATCGGTATAAGTACAGTTATTTCACTCGTTTTTACTTACTGTTATTCCAGCAGTGACGTGGACAGATGCTACTTCGCCGATTTAAGCAGTGAAGAGTGCGAAAATTATGCTGACATATTGCGTACGAGAAGGAGGCAACGCTTAAAGAGGAGCACAAAACGCTCAAAGTTAGCTAATATTTCTACGTCCTTTATATTGAATTTGAAAGTCCAATCAAATAAAAAAAAAAAAAAAAAGGAAGTTCCATCGTAAAGATATGTTTATTTTATTATTATATGTATTGAATATCTGTTATACTTTAATTACTTGTCAATGACTATTAAATAAACATGTGTCAATTGCGTTTCATAAAATTGTCTATTTTCATGAAGAAAAATATACTAGACAATACTGTTTCTTACCGCATATTGTTAGTCTCTCAGTATCAGACATATCGGTGAATTTACGCATACATTTTAATCAGCTATCCATTTTGGAGAGGCTTTATGTGAAGTATATTTCAGTGTTATCTGTTTTAAGCTAATCGTATTAAAGCATTGTATATATTCATTCTGAGATCAATAATTAATAGACTGCGATGATACTTATTTATGCTAGTGTAAAATGAATTATTAGCAGCGAGATTTCGTATTATTATCACTTTGTATTTCAGCGAATCAATTCGTGTATTTGAGGGGCCACATCCAAGTACCTCAACACCATCTAGAATAAATCCGACATTGCGGAGGCGTAGAGGAGAGTCGTTCTCAACAGATGATATGCCACCCAGAAAGATACCAAGGTATGAAACTCCTGTCTTTAAAACTATAACTACAATGATATTTTTATGAAAATCAATAGATCTTTCATTAATTTCTATATAAAATACATATAACTCATAATCAAAAGGTGTGGTAATTTCATGGAAAATAAATTACGTATATTAAGAACATGCGTCATATATTTAACCCGCTATAACATTTCAATTTTTCCAACCTTTAGGCTAGAATTTTCAGATACGAGTGGAGAGGAGCCAGCGTCAATATCTACAGCTTGTTCGTGGGGTCATGCAAAGTAAACCGTTTACAAGTCTCGAACATTCCATCACCATCACCAGACTCAGAAATCGAGTGGGTATACGCGAGATGTAGACCACCATATCAAAATCTGATGGTACACCATATTTGTCCTCCTGCAGGGGACTAACCCCCGATTTCAGATGATCCACGCATACCAATGCTGAGACGCGAAGATTCATGCAACTTGGAAGCTAACTCTAGCTTGTCCACTGTAATATTTGATGAGAATAATATTGACGAAATTAATTAAATCTACATACATTATCTAATCAATAAAAATAAAAATTAATTATGATATTATTTCCCATTCGTTGTATATTTTAAATTACACTTTCAAAGCAAAAATGGAAATTTCACACAAATCAACAGTGTATCTGGTTAAATCTGTATATATGAATAAAAAATAAAAGATATATATATATATATATATAAGGGAATAAAAAATCGTAAACATTGTATGCAAAAACTGAAAAATGCTAGTATAATACTTAATTATGGAAGATTTCGGAGATCGGGAAATAATAAGGACTAGCCTCAATGCAACATCTAAAGTCATATGACAGAGGGGGTACATCTTTAACTGGCATCCGAACCACGGGTCACTACATCATGTGGGCGCGGAGGACAGTCATCCATCCAATACTGCCCAGATCCAATGTCGCTTAACTTCGCTGATCAACGGGAAGCGGAGTTACGACATTGTGTACGAAGTAGCGCAGGAGAGATGAAAAATACGTTGAAGGATGAAAAAAAAAATGTATGAAATTGAGGGATGTTATTCCTTTTCCTTTCTAGTGCAGGATGGTAAATAAGTTTAGTGTGCGTTTTAACAGTATGTATAAATATATTCATAATATTAATTACGGTTCTAAAATTCTCTAAAAACAAAGATAAATGAAAATAGAATGTGGATTCATATACTTTATAAATAATTTCAATAACAGATCAGGAACGTATAAAATGAACCACATTATGTTGAAATATCTTTTGCCTTTAATTAGTACTCATTAGTTCCCTTTTCCTTTCTAGTGCAGGATGGTAAATAAGTTTAGCGTGCGTTTTAACAGTATGTATAAATATATTCATAATATTAATTACGGTTCTAAAATTCTCTAAAAACAAAGATAAATGAAAATAGAATGTGGATTCATATACTTTATAAATAATTTCAATAACAGATCAGGAACGTATAAAATGAACCACATTATGTTGAAATATCTTTTGCCTTTAATTAGTACTCATTAGTTCCCTTTTCCTTTCTAGTGCAGGATGGTAAATAAGTTTAGTGTGCGTTTTAACAGTATGTATAAATATATTCATAATATTAATTACGGTTCTAAAATTCTCTAAAAACAAAGATAACTGAAAATAGAATGTGGATTCATATACTTTATAAATAATTTCAATAACAGATCAGGAACGTATAAAATGAACCACATTATGTTGAAATATCTTTTGCCTTTAATTAGTACTCATTAGTTTCCGCTAACCCATCCTAACTAATTTGTTTACGCTGTACAGAGATAAGTATTTTTGAGCTCTTGCATTTTCCTTCATTCCCTGACGAGGTGTACTGTTGAATAAACGGGAGGTCTTGAATTTATTTTTATTTTTCCTCGCGGGCTTGCATCATATATTTATTTCATGTATTTAGTTGCGAAATTCACCCTATATACTTTATATATATATATATATATATATATATATATATATATATATTGTGTGAGTATATATATATATACATGTGTATATATATATATATATATATATATATACAGTATATTCCTACACCTTCCAATGGTGTGCAAGATTGAATCTATCTTTTACTTGAATTGATCCACAGAGGAATTGTTCACATCTTCTGAAGGCTTTGTATTCTACTTGCCACAGATCTTATAGATAATGTAGGCCCTGAATATGAGCATGAATAATCTCAATGAAATTACCACGCAAAAGAGAGAATCATTCCCTGCCGAAGGGTACTTCTGAATACACGTAAAGCCTTGGAATAATTTTTTCATTTTCATTGTGGGAATCAGTGTCGTGTACGCTTTAAATGTTTCTATATATGATAGATATACCTTTATTAGAGGATGGAAAAGCACCTTTTTCATTATTTTATACAATATATCTTTTGGTAAGTTCCTAAAATATTTGTGTGTGATACAGAGAGAGCGAGAAAGAGAGAGCGAGAAAGAGAGAGAGAGAGAGAGAGAGAAAGAGAGAGAGAGATATATACCATTAGCCTTCACGATATATTTCATATCCTCCCCCACCCTCATCCCAACCCCATAAATTTTTGGTCCTGATGAGACAAAAGAGTCGGCGTGTGTGATGTTTATCTTATAAAATTGTCTGAGGAAAAAGCCAGTTGACATGTATTATGGGACATTATCTAAGCGATAGATGAAATAAATGAGATATACGACATTAAGTAACATTTTCTCAAGAACTTGAAAAGTACTGTGGCAATCTCAGGTGTTTATCTTTATAAATATTTACTCGTAGAGAAATAAATGTCTGAAACATAGGTACTGAAATAATTCGGAGTAATTTTTCTCACAAAATATAAAATGTCTCAAATAATTATGGTTAATAGAATAAATTTTTCTCGTTTGGGAAACTTAAAAAAAAAACTTGTGTGGGATCGAGATTTATTACGATAAGATAAATCGATATTTTAGTAGTTTTAAATACATTTTCATGTCGTTCGTACTGGTAACTCTTTCAAATTGTGATTCTTATATATACCGAGTGAACCAAAAGTAGGTGGACAGTAAATGATAACGTTTATTTTGAGTAGGTGGACAGTAAATGATAACGTTTATTTTGAGTAGGTGGACAGTAAATGATAACGTTTATTTTGAGAATACATATACAATTATATTTAATTTTTCTGTATACTATAATACAAAATAATAAAAAAAATTAACTTATACCAATACAATACAAAAGCACTGAAAATTTTATCAACGCAGGTGCTCAAATTGCTGTCCATCACAATTTACACAGCTTTGAAGTCTACCTTTCACACTTCGACAAACATTTTTGCACAAGTTTCTTTGTGCATTAATTTCTTGAAATGCATCTCTGATGTAATTTTTGAAATCACCAACACTTCGTGGTTTTCGACTATAAACTTTGTCCTTGAGTACTCCCCAAAAGAAAAAATCCATTGGGGTAAAGTCAGGTGAACGTGCAGGCCATTCAATTGGACCTCTTCGGCCGATCCATTTCTCGGGAAATGTTTCATCAAGATACTCACGGACTGCTCTTGAATAATGTGGAGAGGCCCCATCTTGTTGGAAATAGAGGTCATGTGAATTAGGCTGTTGTTGTAAGTGTGGAACAACTTCATTCATTAGAATTTCGAGATACTTATCACCTGTGACTGTTCCATCAACAAAAATTGGTCCTAAAACACCAGAACTTGAAATACCACCCCAAACAGTGACACCAGGCTGGTTTAGTTGCTGCTCTAATGTTAAATGCATGTTCTCACTATACCAGTAAACACAATTATGTCGGTTAACATGACCTGATAATTTGAAAGAAGCCTCATCGGTCCACACAATGTTATCTAAAATTATTGGATTTCCTTCAATTTCGTTCAGCATGATCTCACTAAATTGCAGCCGCCTGTCTGGGTCATCCTCCAATAAGCCATGAATTAGCCGTGGACGATAAGCTTTCAACCCAATAGATTTCAGAATTCGTATAATAGAGGTTTGTGAAATGTCCAGTTCTGCTGAGGCTCTTCTGGTGGACTTTTTGGGACTGTGAACAAATGCTTCGGCAACAAGTTGCTTATTGTCCTCTGTGCAAACTGTTTTGGGTCGACCAGTTCTTGGGGCATTAAGAATTGAGCCAGTGACATCAAATTTGTCACGAATGCGGTAAATGGTTTGTCTCTTTGGGCTTGAGTACCAAATGTTTCAACCCATTTTGTTCTAACAGTTTCAGTATTTTGAGATTTCCAATACTCTTTTAACACCCATTTTCTGGCATCAGTATTTAGATTATTTGCCATTATGGGTTCTCTGAACTATCTGAAAAGAAAAAAGATTAAATTTAAATAAATTTAGTTATAATATTTAATATAATATAACACAAACACCATAGTTATAATGAACACCATAGTTATAATATAATATAACACAAACCCTATTCAACCTACTGTCCACCTACTTTTGGTTCACCCTGTATATATATATATATATAATATATATATATATATATATATATATTCCTATTTTGTTATATTTCACCATTCGCTCGGTTAGATTTATCAAATAAAATGCAATAAAATAAGTCCATTATTTATAATTTATTTACTGTACAAGATTCACCTCCCATGTAGAGATTTCAACGCTCATGAGTTATCTTATTCGCTTATTTCTCTGTTCTGTTTATTTTTATTCCTATCTGAAAGAGCAAATAAGAATAAAATAAGACAGATATACTATATATATGTGTGTAAATAACACCATAAGTCACCTAATCTTCCTTCCTGAGAATGTCCTTTAGACAATAGATTTATTATGCAAAGAAGTTGTGAAGGACATTCAATCTCTTTTCTTTTTTAAGGTTTTATATAAATATTCAGTACAAATTTTATGTTGCTTTCCACATGAGCATACAAATTATAAGAAATTTATAATTAACTCGCTCATCTCATATTTTTTAGGTGCTTCTAGAAATTTAAACTGTTACGGTACGGAAAAAGGTAGGATCTAAAATCCGTAAGACTAAGAACTGCGCGTAAAGTAAAGCAGAACTTTTTATTGCATGGAGGACTGATCAGGCAGGAAATAATGTATAAGTTGAAGGTATTAATAACTCTAAATTTATAAAAAGCTTTCCTAATCGAGTTTTACATTGTTACACATTATTGTGGAATAAAAAGAGTTGATTTTTAAAAAATTTTATATAGCGAGGATTGACAAAAGTAGATGAATGTAATTTATTTACTAACACTGGTATGCATATGAATTTTTTTTGTCTGCTGTGAGGATTTTTTCAACTCAGATTATATAATTCGACCATGCTGAATTCGAAAATGACATTGGTTTTCCTCAATCAGGTCAGGTTTTTCTCTATTGGCCATTTATTATAAGTCCAATTTATCCCCAAATTTATTGATTTTTTTAGCTTAAACACTGCAGATACGAGTAATATTATAAGAACACTCGTGAAAAATGAAAACATTGTGTGAATAAATACTTTTATTCATACAATGAATATGGAAAAAAGTTTATTGAGGAAGGAATGAAGTTTTTTTGGCTTTCCATCTGTGTTTCTTCGGGCACGTCTCGCTTCAAACACCAGCAATAGTCCGCCAGCATATTGATATCCCAGTTTCCCTGGTACCTCTCTTCCATTATTTTGATATCTTGGTGAAATCGTTCACCCTGTTCCTCACTATAATCCCCGCAATTTTCAGGAAAATAGTCCAAGTGGGACCACAAAAAGTGCATTTTTATGGACATGCGCGACCCATGAGCTTTGAAAGCTTCCATCAAGTTTTCGACAACGGACTCGTATTCTGGACTTCTACGCTTGCCAAGAAAATCAGTGACAACTGATTTGAATGCCTGCCAGGCATTCTTCTCAGTTGGAGTCATTGCGTTTTCGAACTGAGTATCCTTGATCAAAGTTCGAATTTGAGGACCATCAAAAACCCCAGCATTTAGTTTAGCAGCAGATATAGGAGGAAATTTACTCTCGATATATCGGAATGCTGAACCCTCCTTATTCACTGATTTGATGAAACTTTTCATCAAGCCCAGCTTAATATGAAGTGGTGGGAGCAAAATTTTTGTTGGTGGTACAAGGGGCACTGAAACGACATTATGCGACCCAGGTTCAAAATTTTCTCTGGATGCCCATTCACGCTGTGCATAGTGCTTCTCATCCGCTCGGCTATCCCATTTGCAGAGGAAACATGGGTATTTCGTGTATCCCCCTTGCATTCCCAATACAAATGCCACAATCTGAAAAAAAATGAAAATATTTAAAGAATTTAGAGAATTTGTTCTATCAGATAAAAAAATCTATGCATTGGACTGTATCACTTCTGTGGGGAAGTTAAGTGTTCTTATACGCTCTCAAATAACCTTTGGAAAAACAACATAGTCAGTAGCAATAGTTTACTTATGATATTAGTATTACCTTCAAATCTCCACAGATCCTCCAGTTATGTTGGTCGTATACGAGAGCATCCAGTAAAATTTTCATGTTATCGTTGCTCTCAGTAAGTTGTACGGAATGTGCTACAGGGACTGATGCAACCCTATTCCCAATGTTGAGAAGTACTGCTTTCAAACTTCGTTTAGACGAGTCTATAAATAGCCTCCACTCTGATGCGTTATATGGCAGGCCCAAGGATTCGATTAGCCCCTCAACATTGCAGCAGTACACTAAGGAAGAGGTATTTTCGTGCACTGCAAAAACTTGCGGAATTCTTCCTCTCGTTTCCTATACCAGGAGAATGTTGTTCCCGGAGCCAGCAAGTTGTCCTCTCGAAGTCGTGAGCCCAAGATCTCGGCAGCTAATTTGGAAAGTCCTAAATCCCTGGTAAGATCATTAAGTTTGGCCTGGTTGAGAGGCCTCGGCTCATTTGAAGCGGTATTTTGAGGTGTATATACGACTGGGACTGGTCATTGGCATTGGTCATTGATTCATCATCAGAATCATCGAAGTCCAGGGTTTGAGGTGGGTCGAGTATTGGAATTCCAGGACCATGGGGTACAGGTCTCATAGCGGAAGGAATGTCAGGGTATACAACAATGTCTTTATTCTTCTTGTTAACTCCTGAAAATAGAAACACAGAAACATGGATATAAAACTTGCATATGAAATAGAAGAAGCATTCAGACAGTGGCGGCTCGTGAGGGAAGGCTGCGGTCTGTAAGATATGAAATAGGTCGATGGAGTCTGTATATTTTCTTTCTTTTTCATTCATATTGTCCCTTCGGGGACAATATGAATGAAAAAGAAAGAAAATATACAATCATTGTATATGTAAATGTAACTTGTATAACAATATGTATGTGTAAATGTATTTTCTATAACAATATGTATATGTAAATGTATGATTACCATTATGGTGAATATTATGCTATATATGGTGAATATTACATTATGGTGAATATTATGTCAAGTTTCATACGAGGATTTCAAAATATTCAAGAAAAATATATTTATAACCCCACCTTGGAGGTTTGTCATATAGAAATAGCAATCTGTCACGTGATCCTTTCCTTCTATCCAAATCTTCAATGCACGTCTTGCAGCACATATGAGGGGCGAAATTTTTGTCCTGGTCCCCTAGCTTAATTCCGAAGTATGTTCTATACATTGTCTTCACAAATTTAGTGATTTGGGACTGGTTATTTGGCATGGTAACCGTCCCACATATGTAGCAGAATCTATTGGGATCATTTTTACACGCTCTATTCATTATGAAATATTTTTCTATATGCCTGAAAAGTAAAAAAAGATATTATACAAGTGAAACAAGTGATGATAGATGTTACTGTTCCAATTCCGCTTTGACAAAATCACGAAAAATTCTATTTTACTTATGAGGCCATAGCCGGATAACCTGAGCTGATTGAGAAAAACGGATTGCAGATTCGAAATCAGCAGGAAAAACTCTATAAGAATCACTTACAAAACCCTTGACAGCAAAATTGATGCATACCAGTGTAATTATTATTATTATTATTATAATTAACCTAAATGTGTAAAAAGTTTAAAAATTACTAATTGGATTCGATAGAAATTTTAATAGGGGTGTTTAAAGTGGTATCATTAAGATTGAAAATCTTTTGTACAAGTTAAAACTTTCTTTTCGTTTTTAAAAATTTATTCGTTATGTTTGTAAGAATTTTTTTCTTTTAATGTACTATTGGATTAATGGTAATTGAAGCCTATTTTTCGGTTTTGAAAAGTGGATGATATCAAGTATTCATTCGGTATATCACGGTTTACCTTTCCCATTAAGGAAAGGTTGATATTAAATGAATCTCTTTTTTAAATTTCCCTGTCTCTGAATATATATATATATATATATATATATATATATATATATATATATATATATTAATATATATATATATATATATAAAGATGGATAAAGATGGGATAAAAATTAGGAGCTTTCTGGTTTGAATATAATGTTCTGCACTGAAGGTAATGAGTTCCTTTCAGATTTTAGGTGGTATGACTCTAAAGTCTATACAATAATCCATGATTTATTGTAAATTGTCATTCGTAAAGTCGTTCGATGTTTAAATCATACTCTGAAACTTGTTTTCAGATTTTACATATAATTATCATATTTAACAACGATTGTGAAATAAAATGAATAACATTCAAATTAACAGTGGTTAATTGAAAATTCTGATGTTACTATACTTTTAAGGGTACCAGGTGTCTCCAGGCCTTTAGAAGGGTGTACATTGATCGTTTCAAAGGCCATTCTTGCAAGTAGCAACCAGGGTCGCCTCGCCTAAAACATCGGATGCGCGGTTCAGTTTTCCTACTCATTCATCTCTACAGTAAAATTTGCACTGTTATTTTTAATTTCTGTGAATAATTTACAGATGATACCTTGAAAAGAGGAAGCAAACTTATACAGGTGCAATGAGTTCACCCTGAAGAACTGTATCTTTATATAATGGGGAGATGTCGTTACGACTTAGAAGATTATTTCAACTGCCACTATGCTATGTGACGAAGTGATCACGTATGAAAAGACCGGTCAGTAAAAATAAATACTCGATTGGAAAGGAACGTTTATAAACTTGTATTTCATGTTTTGTCCAACGAAAGCATCTTTGTGTGTTTTTGATTGAATTCGTTTAAAGATAACTCACTATCCGAAAGTAAAGCGGGCACAGAAATAGGATTGTACGAAATGAAGACCAATTACATCGAGTATAGGACTTCCTATAAGTTGACCGGGGAAATAATGTTAATTTGTATTTACTGTGTGGTGCAAAGCAATAATGATGTACCTGTAGACTCGTTTATGTTCGAGTTTAGTGTTTTGCGCAGTGGAACCTAAAGTATTTTGATGAATTTTCAATATATTTAATTATCTTATATAATTGTGCATATATATATTTCGCCTGAACAATTATTTTGATGATTATACTCCATCGTTTTGTATTTCTTATATATTTTTTATTTTATTGTTGTGTTTATATACATATATGTTCTTTGATGGTGTTTCTTATACTCTTATTATTTTTTATTTTATTTTTTGATCATTCCATTGTATATTTATTTTCTATATATTTCTGATTCCATTAATTCGTCTAAATAAACAGAATGATGTAATGGTGTTTTATTTAATTCGGCTTAATTGTATTTCTTTTATTGTTAATATTGGGTTTCGTTTAAATAATTAGTGCTTTTTCTGAACAACTTTAAGGAGAAAGTCTCTCTGGCTTTTAATAAACAATTAAATAAAGACATTATCTGGTAACTTGTAACTAAAACAAATGGTGGTATCTAGCAACTCACCCTAATTAGGTATACCTGTACAATTATAAAACATTATTTGGCAACTCAGCTATATAAAAACTGAAATAAATGGTGCTCTCTAGCAACTCACCCTAAGAGAGTACATCTGAACATAATAAAAAATAAATGGTGGTATCTGGTAATCCCTTCATATATAAATAAAAACATTATTTGGCAACTCATCTAAATAAAAATTAAAATAACTGGTGTTCTCTATCAACTCCCCATAATAAAGTACATCTGAACATAATTAAAATAGATGGTGGTATATACTAACCGCCTATATATATAAATAAGTGATATCTGACAACTCACGACCCTCTATATAACAACTGCTTGGCTCCTGGATGTTCTTAATGCGTCTGGCTCCAGCCAGGCGAACACCTACTTCCTTCTTTGGTTAAGGCTTAGGTTAGGTTTCCCGTTGGGGGGTGAAGGCATCCCAACTTCTCCCCGAAAGACCTCCTCCGTCTCCTTTCTCTTCCTCTCTTAGGTTAAGGCTACCCTTTTGTGGGGAGGTCATCCTCCCTTCTCCCCCCGAAGCTCCCTCTCCTCTCCCCTTGGCAGCAATGAGTTGTTGCATAACCCAACCCCCCCTTTGCAGCATTGATGTTGCATAAACCTTGCAACATTGATGTTGCATACCCCTTCATTGCATAACCCCCTACCCCCTGCATTGCATAACCCCACCCCTGCATTGCACACCCCTTTTGCAACAGCTTGCAACATTTTTCAGCATTTGCATTTGCATTGCAACATTACTGCACTCTCTCATTTTGCGCCCATGCTACTATGGCGAAACAATGAAGGCAAACTTCTATTCAGAGATACCATTAGTTGTGCATTGGGATGGGAAGTTTTTGCCTGACACTACAGACAGCCAGGTAAGGGTAGATAGACCTCCTATTCTTTTAACAGGATAAGGGCTTGAGAAAATGATTGGTGCACCGAAGTTACGGAGTGGTACAGGAGAATAATGGCTTCTTTGATTGCGAAAACCCCGTGAAGTTATAAGTAATCGGGATGTCATTTGACACTACATCAAGCAAAGAAAATGAATCGAACCTTGCTTAACCTTTCCTGTAGGCATCACATACATGAAATAAGCCCAGCAAATGTGTATAATTAATGTTTTGACCCTCAAACGGACAGTTGGTCTATTGTTCAAAAGATTCAAAATACAGTGGGTCTGGATAGACATGTCAACCTTTCAGAGCTGTGAGGAAGCATGTGATATTTTGAGAATGGATGGATGAGAGGACTGGAAGAAAGGAACTGTCAGCTTTGTGACCCAGTCCTTGAAGAGTGAAAAACAACCACGTGATGCTTATCGAGAAATGTTAGAGTTGACACTCGTCTTTCTAGGGGAAATCTCCCCAAACGGTCTTCATTTTATAAAGCCAGGAGCATTCTACCATGCTAGATGGATGGGAAAAATTGTCTATTGCTTCAGAATCTACATCTTCCGAAGTCAATTCACACTCACTGCCAGAGAAAAGAAGCAGTTGCTGACAAATCGAACCGAAGTTGGAAAGGTAGCGAAATGATTAAATGACACCAGTAGTCTTTTGGTCAGACCTCGTAGTGGACGTCCTCGTTTCTCTACTAGCAAAGATAGGTCCGCAGCTGTTCTTGCTAAATATCAAAGTAGTTACGAAAACTCATCCAGACAAGAGTACGAACTATTCAACAGTTAAAAGACAACATACAACAAAAATATATTCTCATCAATAAGGATGTTTTACGTAACGTTCACTCTGCTGTAGCTTACGTGATTGAATTAACATGTCAACACCCGAATGACACGCAGTTTGAACAGTTATTGTCTTGATAACAAATAAAAAATAATTTCATACTGTAACAAACTTTTGTTACACCCTATACAAATGGAAAGGGTGAGGCAAGGAATTTTTTTAAGGAGTCTCCCGGAGGAACAGTATTCAATACCCATATAAAAAATACAAGACGTTGCACAAGGCTATTCTCGAACCAACCTGGCTTTTAAAAAGTTCTTCGCATGAGGAGACATCGTTCGGGAATTCGGTTTCTTGAAGGATATGGGTGAACATCCGAAGGGCTCCGCTGATCTCCCGAGTGTTCGCGCTGAATTTCCCCCCCTGTAATTTATGAAGAGATCATGACAAATTTGCGGCATTACAGTTGGTTTACAGAGAATTTCACAGGGAAATCTTTCAAACTGCTAACTTCATTAACTGTTTTACATATAATTCCAAGGAAGTGTGTTACCAAATTAATTTTAACGTTAGAGGAATTTAATTTTTTTTTAAATAATTTATATACTGTACTTACGGCGTCATCTTACTTAAATAAAATTATCTTCCAGGGAATATGTATGCAAATTTATTAGTGTTTCAAAACAAACAGGTTTTGGAGAATGGTAGGAAATGTGGATGGCGACATTAAATAAAAAATTGTGGTATTAAACTTATTAAACTGTACAGGAGTATGAAAATAAAAATCTAGTCAGGGGGTTGGGTTGGACATGAAAGGCAAGTTAACCATGTAATGTTGATAAACAACCGGCAAAAAAAAAAGAAAAACATACTAATAAGCCCTCTTTATATATAAACTTAAAAGCAAACTGCTAGCAAATGCGTGGGTGGCACCCACACTGAAAGGATTCAATCTTAAAGGGAAAGAATGAGGCACAGGAAACTAAATACGAAGAAGCTGTAATTGGAAAAGTGTCATTAATAATAATAATAATAATAATTTTTAAAAAAACAAGAGAAGGGGAGTGTCAGCACATCGGTCAAATTATAAAGTGTTGGACATGTCAAATATCATCGTTTAAATGGCTCTATTTATTGATATGAATCACTGTAATAGTTTTATTTCCTGTAATTCTCTCCTTTGAGGTGAGAGACCGCCAAGAGTCACAGCTGCAGTGGTTCAACACTTAAGTTGTAACACGGAACTTATTAATACAAGACAATTATATGCATTTATGATGCTGCCTCAATACAAAACATTCTTCGTTTCTAAATAATATTTCTCTGAGTGACTCTTTATTACTATATCAATTTTGCGGATCTAGAAGTAGCATTTGCTCCGGATATAACAATGCCATACCAGTAGTATCCATTCAGCTGCCGTCCATTTGCTAATTGGAAGATATTCTACTCAGTGACGTATGAAACCTACAGAAACCCATCAATCTGGAAGTTATAATGTTATTTAAATTTAATATGCACCAAAACATTGTTTTTTCATTCATAAACCACCTATATATATATTTATATATATCAGGTTTTTGCTCTGTCTTTGTTGTAACACAAAATAATATCTGAATCTATGTTCAATATTAAATGTAAATGAATCAATATGGAATTTTTTCAGCGTGCAATAATGTCTACCAACAGCTATATTCGTTCAGGATGACAGGCTTGTCAATACCATGAATACTGTCATCACGTCCAAAGGTTTTTTTTAGTTGTTACAAGATCATTTTTTATTCACTTCATTGACATCCCCCTTGTTGATATATATCCCCTTCTTGAATTTATATTTAAGTATTCATTTATGTTTCCTTAGTAATATGTAAACCTGAGTGATGAGGGAAATAATTATGTTCTAAAGACATTTGGCAATGAGTTAACCAACCAATGAACACTCATTCACTTCAAGATTCATTCATAAAATGTTACAACCGTTTGTAGTACACACAACAAATATATGCCAGGTGTCGCTATCTGTTTCAAGAATGTCCTACGAATAATGAGCGCAACTGTCATAGGTATATATTTTGGTCATTTCGCTCTCTCCCTTCATTCCCAGACGAGGTGTATTGCCGAATAAACGAAAGGCTTTGGAATATTTTTTCTTTTTCCTTGTGGGTTTGCATTATATATATATTATATATATATATATATATATTAATATATATTGCTGCTAAAAAAATGAGCAAATGCTTTTCTTTGTCCTTTCGTTTCATTTTGCCACTTTGAATTAAAAAAAATTTGCAGTTTAAAATACTGCATTTTGACAAATAATATTCAACAGTGCCCTGTCAAAATGAAATGAACACTCTCCTAATGCAACAGAATGGACGTGTGGCATCGCCCCATTGAAAACTGATGTCCTCTTGGTGAAGTTTTTATTCCGAAACAAAAAAAGAAGGTTCTTATCTAAGATGGATACGTAATCCTCTGATTTAAGACGTTCCTCTACAAAAACAGCGTCAGCAATTTTCAGAGTTTGAAATACCTGCCTACACCCTAACAGCGCATTCACCAAATTTCGAATCGGGTTGCACCAATTTCTGATTGCACATATCGACACAAATACCCCATACCGAGATCTGTCCTCCTGAGGCAAACTGTTGGATTGTTGATTCATCTAAGAAGACAAAAGAGTGCCAAAACTGGTCAGATTGTCTTTCATTTGCTTGGACACCTTATATCGTTTCCCCTTATTTATTAAGGTCTGGCTTTTTTTCACAGCAGTAGTTTCGAGGCGCACCTACGTGCGCTCCCGGCCTGAGTGACTTAAGGTCATAAAGCATTCTTCATAGATCGTCCTATATAGAGCTGGGTACAGAAGATTTGTAGAAGTTATTGCTCTCTCAGACTAATAAGAGTAAACGCTGTATAATAGGCCTCTATAATTCTCGAAAAAGGGACTGTTTCTTTGTTAGTAACATTTAGAAGTGGCAATATATATATATATATAATATATATATATATATATATATATATATATATATATATATATATATATATATATATATATATATATATAGAGAGAGAGAGAGAGAGAGAGAGAGAGGAAGGAGCGGTCAAGGGCGAATGACCGCAAAAACGGCACCCACAAAAAAGGAGAAAGGGAGAGTCGAAATCAAACTGACTTGGACTCGAGTGTAATCTGACTTGACTTGACTCGAGACTTGCCTCTCTAGACTTGCGATTTGACTTGAGACTTGTAATATTCTGACTTGAGACTTGGCTGAAATAACCCGAATATTTTTCCCTCATGTCAACTTTTGAGTAAATGTGTAAGTAACTGTAGTCCGTTCATTATTATCAAAATGTAAAATAAGCCCCGCCCATTATTCTAGTGTTGGCTTGTGATTGGTTGAACCAAGACACCTAAGATCTCCCGAGTTTGGAGTCCATATCGTTACCGATATCATTATCGTTACATCACCAGTGGAACCAGTTCCCACACCGGATGGGCGTACGTTATTATACAGCTTTGGAGCAGTCGTCCGTGTGCTTCCGGAAGGGGTGGAATATAACTTTAATATTACACCACCATTACACTGCAACTTTTCACAGAATTTTGCAGGGAGAAGAAGAAACACCAGAATGGCTTACAAGTGGAGATACAACCCTCATCCCTAAGACTCGTGAGACAAATCTCCCAAATAAATACCGCCCAATCTGCTGTCTCACCACCACCTATAAACTATTTACAGACCTAATTGCAGACAGTATATATGAACACCTGGATGCTGGAAACTATCTGGAGAAAGAACAAAAAAGATTAGAAGAAACTGCTTTGGCACAAAGGATCAGCTTCTCATCAACAAAACTATCCTTGAAGACTGTAAGAAGAGAGGCAGAAACCTAAGTATGGCATGGATAGACTATCAGAAGAAATTTGATAGTGTCCCACACTCCTGGATTTTGGAATGCCTTAAGCTGTACAAAATCCATCCTACCATTATTAGCACTTTAACAAACCAGATTGCAAAATGGAGAATAAACATCAATCTCACCAATGAAAATCGAAAAATTTCCATCCTCCATGTCAAGATTATGAGGGGTATATTCCAGGGGGACAGCTTATCACCCTTGCTCTTCTGTCTCACCCTGGACCCCCTTAGCAATAACAACAAGGGCTACAACCTCAGTCAAACTAGGCGAAGAAATCCAAACAGTGTTCTGAACCATCTCCTGTTTATGGATGATTTGAAGCTGTATGCAGACTCTGACCAAAACCTAGAATGTCAACTAAGGATCGTCCATACTTACTCCGGTGACATAAAAATGAAGTTTGGATTGGATAAGTGTGCTAAATGTACACTTAGAGGAGGCAAGAGAGTACAAACTCATAACATCAATTTAGAAAGAGACACTGAGATTAAAGACTTAGAAGAGGATAGTTACTACATATACCTTGGGATAGAAGGAAGTGGAAATATAGAACACCGGCAAATGCGAGAGAAAATCAGTGGAGAGTATGTACGAAGACTAATAAAGATCTGCAAGACCCAACTTACATCAAAGAACAAAATAACAGCTATAAATCAACTCGCCAGCCCTGTTTTCAATTATAGTGTAGGGATCATAGACTGGCCGCAATCAGAACTAAACAAGCTAGATGTAAAGACCATAAAAATCCTCACTTTAAATAGAACAACATACCAGAACCAGTGTCTTCCCAGGTTGTACCTATCACTGGGAGGAATGGGATTGATTGAGGTTAACCAGCTTCACCGATCATCAACCGTCAGCAGTGAGCAGTATCTGAGGAGTTCGAGTAGCCCTACAATAGCTCTGGTCCGTGAACACCACAACACAAGGGTAACGCAACATACCTCCATAACCAAACTGGCCCAGCACTTTGGAGGGAACAATATGACAGAAGAAGTAGAAACTGAAAGAGTACCAGCCACTTTAATATCTAAGAAAAGTCGCAAAAGATATGTGCTGGAACAACAGGCCAAGCATGCAGAAGAATGGGAACAACATCAAAGAGCTGGAAAATACTATCAAGAATTACAGAAGGACTACATCACCAAAGAAGGATCATTTGAATGGTTAAGGAGAGGAGTTCTGCAATACGACGGAGAGCGACTAATAGTGGGTGCCCAAGATCTTGCACTCCTAACAAATGCTTTTAAAAAAATGGCTGGAATAAGTAATAATGATAGGTGTAGATTCTGTCATGTTGAGGTGGAAAGTGTTGGCCATCTAATATCAGGCTGTAGGGTGCTCATGGCAGATGGGTACTATACAGCCAGACACAATAAAATTTGCAAATATATCCACTGGAAGATCATGATGGCATTAGAACTAGAATGCAGTAAAAACGTATGGGACCACACACCTGCATCAGTCACTGGAAATAACCATTATGCTATATACTATGACACAGGAATTCCAACAGCCACTTTTATAGAAAACTCTGCAGTAAAACCGGACATAGTAGTGTGGGACAAGAGGGAAAGGAGTGCCTTACTTATTGAGTTCAGTGTCTCAAACGACTACGGTCTTAATAGAGCGGAAAGGGAGAAAATTACCAAATACCAGGCGCTCATCTATGACATAAAGAGAAACTGGAGATTGAAAGAAGCTGCCATTCTCCCCATCATAGTTGGGGCAATAGGTATGATGAAGAACAACCTATCAACTTACCTGAATTCATTCCCAGGACAGCCCCAGACCATAAAAATCCAAATAGGGGCATTAAAAGGAACGGTCACTCTCCTTAAACGAACGCTAGGACAAGTTTAGACATAGTTTAGAAGTGTTTGGCTTTGGGTGGAAGCCCCACTTCCAGCTGTAAAAAATACAATAAAGAGTATAAACCAAAAGAGAAAAATCCTTAGAATATCACAGTCATCTGAAAGGCTATCAGTTAATATGTGGCCAAGATACTTGGTCTGGGTCACTTTTGACAGCACCATACCATTCAATTGAAATTTAGGAAATTTTATATACTGGTTGGCCTTGGTCCTCATAATCATAATATGACTTTTAGCAGGATTATATTTCAGGTCGTTATCCTTCCCATACCTTTCACAAATTTTCAAGTGCGCTGAGCCCTTTTACAGATGGGAAATAAGACCTAGATCATCTGCATACATCAGATGATTAACAATTATTGTACCAAGATAGCAGCCTATTTTACAAGTGTTCAGTACAAAAGATAGATTATTCATATAAACATTGAATAAGTAAGGGATAATATCCCTCCCTGCTTGACACCATTGGTCACAGAGAATGGCTCTGATTTGACACCACTCCATCTTTCAATCATTGTTTGGTGATCATACCAGAATATTAATATACGAACCCAGTAACCAGGTACATTACGATTTACAAGTTTTATAAATAATTTGTCATGATTAACATGATCAGATGCCTTAGAGGCATCCATGAACACAAAAATACATTAGCACCTAGAGTTTGGTATTTACAGACCATCTCTTTCAAGGCACACACATACAAATCAGTACCATGTTTTTTTTAAACCAAATTGGTTATCACAAGTATACAGGTAATATTCAAGTCTATTAATGAGTAAATATTCAATCACCTTAGACATAATATGGCCAAAACTCTTGGCCTATAGTTATCTTTACTATTAATTTTACCCTTTTTATCGTTTAGTACTGGCACCTAAACAACGGATAACATTGTATCTGACAAAATACCATGTATCAGTAAACCTGTAAAGCACAAAACTAGCAGAGGCACTAATCTGTCACTACTAAATTTTAGATGCTCAGCAGAAATACCATCAATACCACATGATTTGTTACAATGTAGACATTTTATGGCCTGTTTACTGTTTAGTCTCAAATACACTAACTTTTATATCTGTCTATAGGTAGTATCACAATTAATATTATTGTTCTTATGTACAGAAATGAACAACTCATTTCAGTGTTCCTTCCATAATTTGACTATATTCTCAGTCCCATTTACATTTTCAATGTTAACAGGGAGAGATATTGCACTATTATTTATTGTTTTTAATTCTTCCCAGATGTCTCTTGGATTCTTACTGGCAACCTTTCTAGCCAGAGCATTCCTGCTTAACTCATCCTCATGATATTTTTGTATACCTTAATGCATACTTGAACCTGGCATTAGCCCTCTGTTTTTTTATGTAATACAGGGCCTTACCTTGGTTTCTCTTGTTCACACCACATTAAAAAAATATCTCTGGATGCATTATGAAGTTCAGCCACATAATCATTTCAGCCAGGTCTACATGTATAGTTTTTCTCCTACAGTATTTAAGTCTAAGATAGCATTATTAAATTCCAAAATATGTGTTTGAATTCTACAGTTTACATCTTGACAAGCTAGAGCGTCAAGAGGGATACATATACTTAGCAATACATCAGATTGTTACAATACTGTTGTTTGCACTCATTATCAACTCTGGACCAGTCTAACTTCGCTTTACCGTATCATTTACCTGTGACAGCAGTGGAATACAATTAATGTCAAACTCAATTAAGAGGGGCATATGGTCAGAACTAGCATAGGAGTACAAAATTGCCATATTAAGAATTGCCTGATTTGCATCAGGTGTACATATACAGTGATCCAACCATGAGGTGGTGTGCCAACTACCACTGATATAATTAAAGCTATCACCAGGAAGACTACACATGAATGAAAGCGTCAAATTGTTATCTTCAAAGAAGACTTTTAAGTGGTTCCTGAACAAAGGATTATCATTAGGCACATTAGCACTGAAATCGCCAATAATAACTACACATGTCGTATCCAACTCATCAATAATACTCAGGGCCTATCAAAGGGGGGGCTAGGAGGACCATTTGGTCTGGGCCTCAAGCTTAAGGGGGGGCCTCAAATTTAGAAACCTTCAGGTTTGAATATAATGTTTTGCAGTTTAAAGTAATAATTGTGTTTAGCTATGGGCCTCAAAAGCTGGAAGTGGCCCGGGCCTCTCTGGACCTCTGAGAGGGCCTGATAATACTGCTGACCTGTCCCAATTTAATGAGGTAATCATCTTCATTATCAACTGCCTGAAAAGAGATATAGATAAACAGAATGACAAATTTTTTATTGTCTACACAAATTTTTATTTCAGTTAGCCAGTTCAACCCAAGCTTTAATTCACTAACATATTTCCCATACCCTAACCTCCATTGAATAGCTAACCCACCAGGTTGGTGGCCTGCAAGGAGACCAGCTTATTCATATCTGGTGGCCTCCCGTATCCCATGAAAGTCACTGGACAGGATATTCAGGTCCTTTAAGTTCTGTTTCCATACCCACGTTTCTTGCAGACAGAGAATATCAGCATTCTCTAACAGCTTATAAATTACGATCCGCCGGCGTTTGCTGTTACTGCGTAAGTTTAGGCCTCTACAGTCATAAGAGATTACCTTGAATGCTGCAATTAGAAAGATTCAAGAGTTTTGCCATCCAGCTCTTGAGAAGCTACATTTTCCAGCCAGACTCTGTACTGAACGGACGCATTTCCTGAGCTCTCTGTTTTTGCATCTACTTTTGTATATTGCTGAGAATTTTACTTTTGGATAGTTTTGAATTTTATATACTTGCGTTTAAATTTACGTTGTTATAGTTAAGTAATTGAATATTAGTGGTTTTTAGCGATTTAGAAGTTTTCATAGCGTGCCGGCTTAATTTAACTTATATCTGTGACGGTTTAAACTAATTTTTAACTGCGCGATGCCGTCGCAGAAAGCGTCGTGTGTTAGGTGTAGGGTAAACCGGCGGTATTCGGAATTTAAGGATTATAACGGCGGTCCTATGGCGATTACCGATAGATCAGTTTGTTTCTTTTGCGAGTTCATGGAGGAATTAGTTGACATAAAACGCAGTGTACGTGAGGTAGCGGAAAGACTTGCAACGCTTGATGAGGGCAGGGGTAGAGCTACGGTTGACGTAGGCCGAACCAATACTAACGTTGAAGACGTTAGTAATTTGAAGGGTGAGGTGCGTACCTAGTTTCTAGTTTAGGTAGCTTGTCGGGAAGGTTAGATAGAGTTGAGGAAGAGGTTAAGGTTAGTCCGAGAGTAGTAGATAGCGTGGGATTTAGAGAGGTTAAGGGTGGAGCTAGGCCGCGTACGTTAGGTGATAGGAATTCCCCCCCTATCGAGGTTTCGAACCCTTTCGCCCATTTGGAAAGGGACGTGAATGAGGGGGAAACTATTTTAATCGGGGACTCTTTAGTGCGCCACATGGACAAAGAGTTCGGTGAACGGCATCCAACCAAGAGGAGGAGGGTCTGTCTCCCAGGGGCCAGGGTTGACAGAGTTAGAGACGAAGTGGATAGGATCGACGTTGCCTCCCGTCACTCAATGTTGGTGACGATGGTAGGAGGCAACGACTCGTATAGGCCTGATACGAGAGTGCCTGACCTTTTGGAGAGATATAGGGGGTTAATTAGGTCCCTGAAGGCGAGGTCAGCTAGGTCTTTAGTTCTAGGTATTACCCCTAGGCACGGGTTGGGTCTTAGAATTACGTCAAAAACAATATTTTTGAATAACAAATTAGAAGAGATTTGTGCTGAGGAAAATGTACCCTTCGTAAAGCTGTGGTCCGAATTTAGTGATCTTAGCCTTTTTATAAAAGATGGGGGTGCATTTTAATGAAATAGGTAATGCTAGGCTAGGTAGGTTAATAGACGAAAACGTGCGAAAGCTGTATAGGTCGAAGCCGCCTTTAAACGTTGTGGGTCTGGGGAACGCGGGCCCGACGTGATAAATAGTTTAAAACGCGGGCCCGTAGTAAAAAATAACTTAAACGTCTTTTATTGTAACGCGCGTAGTATTAGAAATAAATTAAATGAATTTAAGGCGATAATTTATTCCGGCAACTATGGTATAGTTGCTATCAATGAAACTTGGTTAAATACCGTGACTCGGAACTTGTTGGGGAACTTGATATACCGGGTTTTAAACTCTTTACTAATGATAGGTTACATAGGTTTGGTGGAGGCGTTTTGCTGTACATTCGTAATTCCCTTAGGGTTATCGAGGTTAAGTTAGATTTTCCGGCAGCAATTAATGCGATATGTGTTGAAGTTAGGGGGCGTAGTATTAGTTTTAATTTTGTTGTTGTTTATAGACCTCCCGTTCAACCCCTCGATACAGATGCAAGATTTTATTCACTTCTTGATAATTTTATTGACAATCGGAATAGTATAATTGTCGGAGACTTTAACTGCCCTAATGTTAATTACGAGAATTTTACTGGTAATCAGGAGGGTTTGAGATTGGTTGAGTTTATGGACGATAACTTTTTACGACAGATAGTTACCGAACCAACGCGCGGTGACAATATTTTAGATTTGGTGATGACGAAAGGCGAGAATATAGTCGAAGGTTTAGGACAGGGGTCCCCAACCCTGTGTCCGCGAGCACCATGGTGCCCGCCGACCCTTTTGCGTGTGCCCGCCACTGACTGACTACGATTGATAAGTTTTTATTTAAATTTTTAATAAAATGTTAAGTATGTTACATATTTTAAATATTTAGTTACTAAATATTTAAAATATGTAACATACTTAACATTTTATTAAATTTTAGTAGTTAATTACAGAAACAGATGCTCATTTATTTGAAAATAATTATTTCTTTTTAAGTAAATTAAGTTATCGTTTTGATCATTTTTCTAAGATTCTTAGTTAACCCATCCTTGTATTTTCTGTATTATGTTCATTATTTTACATAGGAATTAAATGTTTTTTTTGTGTATTATGTTCATTATTTTACATAGGAATTAAATGGTTTTTTTTGTATTATGTTCGTTATTAAGTCCAACTATAAATTTGACTTGAAAAAGTAAATGGTGGCCGCCGCACTACCGGTAGTCTTGAATGTGCTCTTCGGCACAAAAAGGTTGGGGACCTGGTTTAGAAGTAGGCGAGAGTTTAGGATGTAGTGATCATCAAATTCTTAGGTTTAAGTTAGCGATAAAAAACATTCAGGATAGTAACGTAATAGAAGTCCCTGATTTTCGTAGGGCTAATTTTGATAGTTTTGCGGATAGGATGAGAGTAGTGGACTGGGATAACTTATTTATGGGCAATGACACAAATTTGCATTGGGTAGCGTTTAAAGAAAGTTTTAGGAATATTGAAAGGGAGTTTATTCCTCGTAGGCCTAAGCGCGCTAGAAATCGTGGTAGGCCGAAGTGGTGGACTAGGGAAACAGGAGAGTTCATAAACGAGCGTAATAGAGCGTATAGACTTAGTAAGCGCAATGGCACGGCAGCTAACTTTAATAGATATATCGAGCTTAGGCGTCAGGTTAAAAGATCAGTTACGAATGTCAAGCGTAATTTAGAGATACTTATAGCTGCGGATAGTAAACATAATCCAAAAAAGTTTTTTGAATATGTAAATAATCGTAAGCCGGTAAAAGATAACATAGGCCCTTTAGTGGATGTTAATGGCGCTTTGGCTTCTGACGCTCAGGCGATGGCGGGTATTTTCAATAACTTTTTTGCGACAGTTTTTACCGTAGAAGACGTAAATAATGTCCACGACGTGGACGATATCGTTCCATTTAGTATCGAGACTATTTTGGATGAAATAACTGTTTACGAGGGTGAGATTGCGCATTATATCGATAGGCTAAAAGTTATCAAGGCTCCAGGCCCTGACGCTTTTTATCCCAGACATTTGAAAGATTTGAAAGAAGTTATCGTAGGCCCCTTAACGAAGATTTTTAATCAGTCACTCGAAACGGGATTATTCCTGAAGACTTCAAATTAGCTAACGTCACGCCTATTTTTAAAAAAGTCGACCGCGCAGTAGCTAGCAATTATAGGCCCATTAGCTTAACGTCAATTGTCTGTAAACTTTTGGAATCCGTAGTTAGGGGTCGTATCATCGATCACTTAGAAAGTAGAGATTTGATTAATAGTAGTCAGCATGGGTTTCGACGCCATAGGTCTTGTTTAACTAATTTGTTAGAATTTTATAACGAAATAGTGCGCGAATACGATAGGCATAGAGCAGCTGACGTTATTTATTTAGATTTTAAAAAGGCGTTCGATACAGTTCCGCATAGGAGACTAAATGCGAATGTCAAAGCGCACGGTATACGCGGTCAGGTAGCTAATTGGTTAGAAGAATGGCTTCGTGCTAGGAGACAGAGGATCGTAGTTAATGGTAGTGAATCGGGGTGGTTAGATGTAGGTAGCGGTGTCCCACAGGGTTCAGTGTTAGGCCCATTGCTATTCGTAATTTACATTAACGACATAGATGTAGGATTGACTAGTAACGTGTCAAATTCGCGGGCGATACTAAAATAGGCGGTAAGGTTGTTAACGAGGACGATAGTAATAGGCTCCAAGACGATGTAAATAGGATTATGGAGTGGACAGATAAGTGGCAGATGCAATTTAACGTAGACAAATGTAAAGTTTTGTATATAGGTTCTCGCAACAATAATTATACGTACACGATGGATGATAGGGAGTTAGCGAGCGTTGACGAGGAAGTAGATTTAGGCGTACGCATATTTAAGGATTTAAAGGTTAGGAACCAGTGCCTGGAGTCTTGCGCAAAAGCTAATAGGATGTTAGGCTTCATAGCGCGTAATTTCGAATTTAAATCGAAGGATATTATATTGCCCCTTTACAAGTCCCTAGTCAGGCCTCATTTAGAATATGCCGTTCAGTTTTGGTGCCCGTACTTGCGTGAGGATATTGATAGGCTAGAAAGGGTTCAACGTCGTGCCACGAAACTAATTCCGTCATTGCGCAACAAGCCTTATGAAGATACGATTAAAGAGTTAGACCTGTATTCACTCAAAACTAGGAGATTAAGGGGGGAGCTTATTGAAGTTTTCAAAATCGTTAATGACATTGATAACGTAAATTTTGACAAATTGTTCACTTTCGATAATAGTAATACTCGTAATAACGGATTTAAGTTGCGTGGAAGACGTTTCATTACTAATATCGCTAAAAACTTCTTTACGTTTAAAGTAATTGATAAATGGAATAATCTTCCCGCGTCAGTCGTTCATTCTACCAGCGTTAATATGTTTAAGAACCGTCTTGACAGACATTTTAAAAATATTAACGTTGTTTAAAATAAAAACAAAGTTAGCAACAGGAGCTCTGGTGGTGGTGCTCGAAGATCAGTCTGTTGACGATAAATGCCAGCTTGTGACATGCCTGCGTGTGATGCCAGCAAAAATAAAAAAAATAAAAAAATGACTAACACGAACGTAGATGTAGCTCGTAGCGTAAAGTAACCCACTTTTTGTTAACTTTACCTACTTTTTTTTTTTTTCTTATCCCCTCCTTACTTTGCATGTCTGTAACTCTCTTTCTTGCATGTTTGTAGTTTGCATGGTATGACAGTGAGTTAAGAATGTGTTTGCATGGTTTGTAAGCGTTCTTATTTTACTTCTTTTCATCTTTCACCCCTCTCCTATTCTCTCCGACTATTTTTCTGACTTGTCGGCAGTGGCCGGCGGATGATGATGATGAGTCTTTTTCTCTCTTTCTGAATGAATGTTAGCCCACGAGTGATAGGTGTTCCTCCTTACTTAACCCCTTATTCTCTTCTCTTCTCTTAACCCCATACTCTTTCCTTTCTCTCGGGCTAACCTTAGAGTGGATCTTAGGGTCTTTGTTAGCCTTAGCTTCTGTAGATCTATAGATCTATACCAGGTACAGCAGTTACAGCACTAGGCCCAGCTGGATTTTCCTCCACAGAGCGACGCATGATGTCTCCACAATTACCCTCTCCAGCACTTGTGAGAGGTGCTGCGGGTGATTTATTCCCTTCTTCTCATAGAACCGCCGTACATATACCCGTTTCGGCCATACTGCTGGATCCACAATTACCCCTGGACCATCACAGACTGCTGTAACTTGAAAAAAACTATACGTAGTCCACCTGGAGTCAATTTTCCTACATGTAACCTGAAGGTTCACTTTTTTTTCCACAAATGCCTGCAGCTCCTGGGCCGTAAGATCAGGTCGACATCTCCAAGCGAAGATATTAGCAGACTTCATTGGAACAGCCATCATATGTTCTGTTTTGGCAGCCCCTATAATAGTCCGCCGTTCCCTGCCAGTCTTTGCCACAGGCTGTCTCCCTCCAGCCGGTGCGTGAGTGGGACCAGACTCCCATGTGCGACTACCACCATTAGCTACTCCAGTGGTTGTAGTTCTCGGAAGGGTTGCTTGCTTCCAGCCCCTCCTTACCACCATTGTCCAAGATGCATCCTCATCACAACCCAGGACTGCATTCCCTGCATCCCGGATCACCAAGACCCCTTGGGGGGGTTACCCTGTATGAGATGGTATTGAGCTGGCGATGTAGCAGTGTCCGTATTCAAGCATCCAGGATGAGGCTTAGAGGCACAGAGCTCTGCATTCATGGATCCAGGATGAGGCTGAGGGGCAAGGGCTCTGCTTTCATGGACCCAGGAATAGGCTGATGTACAGAGGGCTCTGCATTCATGGACCTGGGAGTAGACTGCACCCTGCACCTCACAGATCTTTGGCCATTTAGAAGAGTGCTTATTAAGATCAAGAATAAGAAATTGGCACGGGTAAGTCAAATCTTTAGAAGAAGATATTGGTAAAGGTAAGTTCTTAACAGTAAATAGGCATGGGTAGGTTATGTCTTTCATGAAAAGGATAGAGAGCATAGTGTAACGGTGGTAGCCCAGTGGAAATGTAAGAGGGCGAGGCAGACTCAGCCAGATGCAGGGATAAGTGAGGCTTAATTTACGTGAAACATTTAGGCATTTAGTTCAGAGCGTTTGAACAAAGTACTAAAGCACTGTGTAAAAAACTATTATTTATCCATCCTGACTCGAGACTTGACCTGCGACTCGTCAAAAAAGACTTGAGATTTGACTTGCGACTCGCCAAAAATGACTTGAGACTTGACTTGAGACTCATTAAAAAAGACTTTAGACTTGCTCTCAGTGACTCGTGACTTACTTGAGATTCGACAAAAATGACCTGTAAACATGTCTGCTTTGAGTATGAAAAATTGGAGGTCAAAGACAAGGGGAAAGATGGTGAAGGAAGGTTGCTCCAGGTTGACCGGTTGAGAAGATGAAAGAGATTAATCTATGAGTCAGAAAGCTAGAGAGAAAAGGGATGAAATGTCGAAACTCTGGTACTGAAAGTTTTCATTGAAGGCGGGGCATGCAGTTACAGAGTTCAGAAGAGCAGGTCCGTAATAATAATGGTAGTAAATAGGGAGTGGGGTAACATATACATATATATGTATACCTGGTAACCAGGTAAAAGTTCCGTGCGTTGTTCTCTCTTCACACGAAGGTCAGCTGGTGGCTCCAGCCCCACCTTCAGGACTGACCCAATGGAGGAGCGAGCTGTTTTCTTCCGATCCACCGCACACAGCCAGACACAACCAGCTCATCTGGTACTGTCCTCAGGCAGGCATCTAGTCTTCTTTGAAGATTTCAAGTTTCACCCATGTGACATTCCTGAGGTTCTTTCGAAGTTGGTTAAAAAGCCTTGGCCCCCTGACAACTAAGCTAATTTCCTTTCAGTGTTGAGGGTGTCTCTTTTCAGGCTTTTAGTTTGGGAACATTACACATTCTCTCTGTCCTATCTTCCAGTGTTGTGGATGTTAATGGGGTTCAGTTTGAGGTTAGGTACCAGCTTTTCTTTCATTTTCCATATGTAAATGGTGTATCTTTCTTCTTCTTTCCAGCGACTACAGATTTAATTTTCGTAGTCTTTCGTAGTAGTTGAGTTCTTTGCAGCCATCAACTTTGGTTGTAAAATTCCTTTGGATTTTTTCGAGTTTATTAATTTATTTTTTGTGTGAGGATGTCAAGACTGAACATTATTCAAGTTCTCAGTAGTTGTCCCGCAATTTTTTTTTCTGTGTCATCAGTATCTAATTCTGTTTTTCCAATTTTGCATGATCGGTCATTAGTACCCCTAAATCTTTTGTTTTGTGTTTCTTTCAATTTTTCTCTATCTAGAGCATAGTATGTTTTCTGTGAAAGTTCTTCATTTCTTCCACATCTGAAGAGCTGAAACTTCTCGGTGTTAAAATTCATGTTATTGTCTTCTGAACATTTGTATATTCTGTTTGGGTCCATTTGTAGGGTTTCCACCTCTTCTGCATTGTCTATTTTTCTGCCGATCTTTGTATCGTCAGCAAAGGATGTTAATATACTGTTGTCGTCTACTTCAATGTCAATGTCTGTCAGCATGATAATGAAAAATAGTGGGGCAAATACTGTTCCTGCTAGAACTGTGCTGCGTACTTCCAATTCTGATGATGATATACATTCGAATTTTATGGCCTGCTGCCGTTCCCTGAGGAAGTTGTAGATCCAGTTCTCCACTTTGCCTGTTATTCTCATGTGTTTCATTTTATGTGATATTGTGTCATGATTGCATTTATCGAATGCTTTAGCAAAATCTGTGTACGGGGTGGTAAACAATGATTGCCTCCCCACCCCCTGCACAGATGAAACTATTAGAGGTACAAAAAACTGATTGTTGCAGCTTTTAAACAATTTAATTCTACGTCTAAACAAAACCACTCAATAGTTGGTGTTGCCTCCTTGTGCTTGGCGGACGGCTTCAAGTCGGCAAGGGTAGGAGGTGAGAAGAGACTCGAAAAGGTCAGTGTCGTACTCAAGATTTCGGAGGATTGTTTCGATGTGCTGCTCCATGGTCCGGCGGCAGAATCTTTCAGGATCCATCCTGAGAGACCAAGTGGAATCCCTGATGCTTGCTGAACCACCAGCCACCCGATTCTGCCGCCGGACCATGGAGCAGCACATCGAAACAATCCTCCGAAATCTTGAGTAGACACTGACCTTTTCGAGTCTCTCCTTACCTCCTATCTACCCTTGCCAACTTGAAGCAGTCCGCCAAGCACAAGGAGGCAACACCAACTGTTGAGTGGTTTTGTTTAGACGTAGAATTAAATTGTTTAAAAGATGCAACAATCAGTTTTTTGTACCTCTATTAGTTTCATCTGTGCAGGGGGGGGCAATCATTGTTTACCACCCCTTATATTACATCGTAGTCATCATTGCTCTCAAAATATATATATATATATAGTACATACATTCATATCGTACACACACACACACACACACACACACACACACATACACAACACATATATAAATATATATAATCCTTCTTCCCGGTTTGAGAGTAACACGTGTTTCGATCGAAGTCCGAATAAAAGTGGTATTACAGTAAAATCTTACAGTCAAGCAGTTTTAAACAGTGCCAGTATCTGAGCGAATATCTAGTGCACACAGTGATATTTCTCTTTAAGTAGTGAAATTGCGGCGTATGTAAAAAAAGTAAATAAAACAAAGAGAATTAATCTATAAAATGGTTTCCGACTGTTTCTTTTGAAGGAAATTAGCTGCTCATCTATAGGCTGAAAAAATATTTCTACCACTATTCCTCAGTTATCCCCCGCGACCACACTCCCGGGCAACAATCAGTAAGAATATGCAACGAGTCCCCATATCTTGGACTAATGGAGAGAACTTTCTCTCAAATTGAGTCAAAACCCCTTCTGATACCATTTTGAATCAGATTTCGTGCACGAACTTTTACCTTCTATTAGTAAAATGAAAATGGTAAATAAATTTCTACAACTCTGCAATTTCTGTAACAATGTAACAGATGATGGGAAGGCAATTAGATGCGATGTCTGCCAACTCCTTTTCGATTTCAAATGCCTGAAATGGAAAGATGAACTCTCTCTCATAACAAGTGCAAAGCAACTGAATGAAGTGAAGTATTTCTGGGAAAGCTGCATGACCGAAATAAATTCTTTAATGGTCTTTAAATCAGAAAGAGACTATGAAGAGAAAGCAAAAGAGAAAATTTGTAAATAATGAACAGAGAAAACGAAGAAAAGGGAAGTAGAAATAAAATAATACCGACACACAACGAGAATGCAACGGTAATATAAAGGGAACAGAGGCATAAAACCTAACACAAAAAGTTCAAATGGAGGACATTAGCACAAATAGTAAATAACAAGCAGGCAATCACAAAAACAGACTGAATTTGTCTCCAAATAAGAAGCTGATACGACCATCGAAAACAAAGGCCCAGTGTAAAGCTGGAGAAGGAATTGTATGCAAATACTATGTAGAAGGTAATTGCAGATATAAGGGAAGACAATGAATATATGAACACCGCACTATGTGTAATTTCTACTATAATAATGGTCACTGTAAATTCAGAGACAGCTGCAAATTCTACCACCCAGCCATTTGCAAGACTTACGCAAAATATGGAACCTACAAATACGGGAAAAAATGCTACTACCATCATCTGACAAACTCAAAGGACAAAAGGCAAGGTTCAAAGGACAATACGAAAAACCTATGTACACAATTTACGAACCAAATTTTTTCAACATCGCAGACACAATACGGCTGCTAAGTTTCATACAGCACATGCAGTCAACACAGCTGGAAATCCCCGAGCCGAACCGCTTCCTGGCAAGAAGCTACCAGAACAGGTAGGCAGAAACGGATCTTTCTCGGAGGACCATAGGGCTACTAAACGAATTTGAAATGCACAACGAGCAACACAAAACTGACAACATAGACACTGTCCTGGCTAATATTCAAGGGCGTAAACCAAGCCACTCACTAAACAAAGTTTCATACCTGAAAGGATTTATGGACGAAACAAGGGCTGACATCGCATGCCTCACAGAAACACATCTTAAAGATTGCCAAGAAGACTGCGAAAACTGCGAATATTATATTAATAAGAAAGAGATACATATCGATGGTTACAACTTACGAAGAGCTGTTAGGACAGCGAGACGTAAAGGTGACTGTGCTATTTATGTACGTGGGCGTCATAGGCCAGAGGCGATAATAAGTAAATCAAAGAGCTTCGTGGAATTTTAGCAGTAAAAATAGAAAACTAAACATGGTGCTTATAGTCATCTGTAGACTTCCAAACACTCTAACTGTAAAATTCCCAGATGCCAATGCTAATACCAGAAACATACTAAAGTCCGTAAACTCTCCATCCTCCAATATAATACTCTGCGGAAATTTTAATTTCTCATTTATAAAATACAAAATGGTGGGTAGAAAAAAAAAATATATATATATACACACACACACACACATATATATATATATATATATATATATATATATATATATATATATATATATATATATATATACAGGACAAGGGGGTGCAAAAGAAAAGGCCAGGAGCAAGCAAAAATGTTGATGGTTCCAACAAACGAATTTATGTTGACACAAGAGATAATAGCAAACACCAGAAAAAATAATTGCCTAGATCTGGTATTCAAGAATAACACGAACTTGATTGATGATATAAAAATAACCAACTATTATCTCAGACCACAACATAATCGAGATATCAACAAATATGGTGACAACATTAAAAGACGATACTCATAGTCATACTGAAGAAAAAAGCAAATTACGGACTTTTAACTTAAACTCCATGACTAAAAATTGGGAAGAAATCAGATCACACATGGCCCATATAGAATGGAAAACAGTTTTCGAGAATAAAACAAGAATAAAAGAAATGCTAGCAACATTGGAAGAAAAGACGCTGGAAATTTAAAAAAAAAATATACTCCGAAAGCACAGCCAAAAGGAACGAAGAACTGTTCGAGAGGCAAAAGCGAACAATATTCCGCGAAAGAAAGAGAGTAGCGGCAAAGATACTTAATTACAGAGACAACAATACCAAGACAGTAATACAAAAAAAAACTGGAGAGTATCGCTAAGGAAATGCAAACCCTGATTAAGGGCCATACAGAGGGGAAGAGGAAAAGGCGATAGAAGTAATAAAGGAAAACCCAAAATACTTCTATAGCGATGCGAAAAGGAAAACAAAAACGCGCGCCACTATCGGGCACTTTAGGAAAGGAAATAATGAACTAACCAACGATCGGAAAAAATATCTGGAACATTGAGCACCCAGTACGAATTAGTCTTCAGTACCCCAAAAAGTGAAAAAGCGGAACCTGACATAGATGCATTCTTTGAAAAGAAATTACAAGAAGGTTGTATAACAGATTTTGATTTTATCCCAGAATATATAACGAGAACTATAGGACAAATAAAATCACATTCAGCTGCAGGTCCGGACAAATAAAACGCATTATTGATTAGAAACTTATAATGGATATGGAGAAGATCCCTAGACACTGGGGAAATACAGAGCATCCTGAAAAAAGCAAACATAGACCAGTGTCATTGACGTCCCATCTCACCAAAGTATTTGCAAGAATAGTTTGAGATAAAATCTTGAGTTCTTGGTGACACTGAAAAGATTCAACGAGCATCAACACGGATTTCGATCAGGAAGATCATGCCTATCACAGCTAACACAGCACTATAACAATATCCTAGACATACTTCAAGGCAACGAAAACTACGATGCCATACTATACAGAACTCAGATTTTGCTAAAGCGTTCGACGCGTTCGACGCATTCCCTGGGCTCTCTGATATGTTTTCTACTTTTGGATATTGCCAATAAATTTACTGTTGGGAAGTTTTGAATTTTATATACTCGCGTTTATATTCACATTGTTATAGTTAAGTAACTGAATGTTAGTGGTTTTTAGTGAATTAGAAGTTTTCAAAGCGTGCCGGCTTAATTTAATTTAAACTTGTGACGATTATAAACGTAAACTAATTTAACTTGAGCGATGCCGTAGCAGAAAGCGTCGTGTGCTAGGTGTAGGGTTAATCGGTGATATACTGAATTTAAAGATTACAACGGCCGTCCTATGGCGATTACCGAGAGATCGGTTTATTTCTTTTGTGAGATGAGTGAAGAGATAGTAGATTTAAAACGTAGTGTACGCGATGTGACGGGAAGACTTGGAACGCTTGATGAGGGCAGGGGTAGGCTTACAGTTTGACGAAGGCCGAACCTATACTAACGTTGAAGACGTTAGCAAGTTGAAGGGAGAGGTTAGGAACCTATTTCTAGTATTGGTAGCTTTTCTGGAAGGTTAGATAGAGTTGACGAAGGGATTAAGGTAAGCCCGAGATTAGTAGATGGGGAGGGATTTTGAGTAGTTAAGGGTGGAGTTAGGCCACGTACGTTAGGTAATAGGAATTCCCCGCTATCGAGGTTTCGAACCCTTTCGCCCAGTTGGAGAGGGATGTGAACGAGGAGGAAAAAATTTAATTGGGGACTCCTAAGTGCGTCATATGGATAAGGAGTTCGTTGAACGGAATCCAACCAAGAGGAGGATGGTCTGTCTACCGGGGGCCAGGGTTGATGGAATTAGAGACGAAGTAAATAGGATTAATGTTGCCTCCCGTCACTCGATGTTGGTGACGATGGTAGGGGCAACGACACGTATAGGCCCGATACGAGAGTACCTGGTCTTTTCGAGAGATACAGGGGAGTTAATTAGGTCTCTGAAGGCAATCTCAGATAGGTCTTTAGTTCTAGGTATTACCCCTAGGCACGGTTTAGGTCTTAGGATTACCTCAAAAAATATTTTTGAACACTAAGCTAGAAGAGATTTGTGCTCAGGAAAATGTACCATTCGTAAAGCTGTGGTCAGAATTTAGTGATCCCTGCCTTTTTATAAAGATGGGGGGGTACATTTCAATGAAATAGGGAATGGGAGACAAGGGAGGTTAATCGATGAGAACGTTTGAAAGCTGTATAGGTCGAATCCCTCTTTAAACATTGTGGGTCCGGGAAACGCCGATTCGTGGTAAAAAATAATTTAAACATCTTTTATTGTAACGCGCGTAATATTAGAAATAAACTGAACGAATTTAGGGTGATAATTTATTCCGAGAACAACGATAGAGTTGCTATAACCGAAACGTGGTTAAATAAGGTGACTCGGGACTTGTTGTGGAAACTTGATATACCAGGTTTTAAACTTTTGGATCACCTGAGGATCAGGGCCCTGAGCCTTCTTTAGTTAACTTTATAAGTCTAACTAACGAAAATATCACGACCTAACCTAACCACTCGTCAAGGGCGCACAGTTGACCTAACAATTGGTTCGGTTAGGTCGTGATATTTTCGTTAGTTAGCCTTATAAGGCTAACTAGAGAAGGCTGGGTGCTCTGATCTTCAGGTGATCCAAAAGTTTTACTAATGATAGGTTACATAGGATTGGTGACGGCGTTTTGTTGGACATTCGTAATTCCCTTAGGACTATCGAGGTTAAGATAGATTTTCCGGCAGCAATTAATGCGATATGCGTTGAAGTTAGGGCGCGTTGTATTAGCTTTAATTTCATTGTTGTTTATAGACCTCTTGTTCAACCCTTCTATACTGATACTAGATTTTACACACTTCTTGGTAATTTTATTAATAATCGGGATAGTATAATTATCGGAGACTTTAACTGCCATGAGGGTTTCAGACTGAGTGAGGTTATGGAAGATAATTTTTTACGACAGATGGTTACGGAACCAACGCGCGATGACAATATTTTAGACGTGGTGATGACGAACGACGAAAATATAGTCGAAGGTTTGGAAGTAGGTGAGAGTTTGGGATGTATTGATCACCAAATTATTAGGTTTAAGCTATTGATAGGAAACAGTAAGGATAGTAACGTAATAGAAGTCCCTGATTTTCGTAGGGCTAATTTTGATAGTTTTGCGGACAGGATGAGAGTAGTGGACTGGGATAATTTACTTATGAGTAATGACACAAATTTTCATTGGGAGGCGTTTAAAGAAAGTTTTTTGAATATCGAATGGGAGTTTATTCCGCGTAGGCCCAAGCGCACTAAAAATCATGGTAGGCCCAAGTAGTGGACTAGGGAAATTGGTGAGTTAATAAACGAGCGTAACAGAGCGTATAGACTTAATAAGCGCAGTGGTACAGTAGCTGACTTTAATAGATATATCGAGCTTAGATGTCAGGTTGAAAGATCTGTTAGGAATGCTAAGCGTAATTTTGAGATACTTGTAGCTGCGGATAGTAAACATAATCCGAAAAAGCTTCTGACAACGTCAGTAATCGTAAGCTGATAAAAGATAACATAAGCCCTCTAGTGGAAAGCTAACGGCGCTTTGGCTTCCAACGCTCAGGCGATGGCAGGTATTTTTAACAACTTTTTTGCGACAATTTTTACCGTAGACGTACTGTAAATAATGTCCCGGACGTGGACGATATCGTTCCTTTTTGTAGCGAGACTATTTTGAATGAAATAACTGTTTACGAGGGTGAGATTGCACATTATATCGGTAAGCTAAAAGTTAGCAAGGCTCCAGGACCTGACGCGCTTTATCTTAGACATTTGAAAGATTTGAAAGACGTTATCGTAGGCTCATTAACAAAACTTTTTAATAAATCACTGGAAGCAGGGATTATTGCTGAAGACTTCAAATTAGCTAACGTTACGCCCATTTTTAAAAAAGACGACCGCACAGTAGCTAGCAAGTATAGGCCTATTAGCTTAACGTCAATGGTCGGTAAACTTTTGGAATCCGTTGTAAGGGATCGTATCGTCGATCACTTAGAAAGTCGCGATTTGATTAATAGTAGTCAGCATGGGTTTCGACGCCATAAACCTTGTTTAACTAATTTGTTGGAGTTTTATTACGAAATAGTGCGCGAGTACGATAGGCATAGAAAATTAATTGCAAGGTTAAAGCGCACGGTATACGCGGTCAGGTAGTTAACTCGTTAGAGGAATGGCTTCATGCCAGGAAACAGAGGGTCGTTGTTAATGGTAGGGAATAGGGGTGGTTGGATGTAGGTAGCGGTGTCCCTCAGATTTCAGTGGTAGGCCCATTGCTATTCGTAATCTATATTAACGAAATAGATGTAGGCTTGACCAGTAACGTGTCAAAATTCGAGGACGATACTAAAATAAGCGGTAAAGTTGTTAACGTGGACGATAGAAATAGGCTCAAAGACGATGTAAATAGGATTATGAAGTGGACGGATAAGTGGCAGACGCAATTTAACATAGACAAATGTAAAGTTTTGCATATAGGTTCTCGTAACAATAATTACACGTACACGATGGACGATTGACAGTTAGCGAGCGTTGACGAGGAAATAGATTTAGGCTGATCTTCTAAAAATGTTCTTTCATTTGGGGGCACTTTTTTTTCTTTACAGCAAAAACAAGAATTCCAATTACCACATTTACAAGAAGCAATATCAAATAGTTGTTCCGAATGTTCCTGAAATGACTTCAATTTACTTTTGTAACTTTCAGAATTCCTTTTTAGTTTACCTTTTTTAAGTAAGGTCTTGTACTTATTATGATAGTTTTTGAGCATATCATGTATTCTTTTCCTTGATAAAGTTGGGATTGAAGCTGTGAGCCATATCTCTTGAAGTTTGGAAATGATGTCATTGGCAATAATCTGGAATGGAGGATCTTGGCCTGTCGTTTTTCTGTTGTTCCGGTGCCAGAGATAAGCTCTTAGCACATCTCCATAAGTAGGTAGAACATTATAACAAAATCTGCTGGTTGACCGATGCTATGGCATTTTGCTAACGTTCTGGTTACTTTTGAAGGTTTCTTTTCAGACATTATAAATCTTTTTACGATATTTACCAACTAACTGCGGGTAAATGGTGATATACCACGGTTGATGAACAAGTTATAACACAACCTCTCGCCACACGTGACACACACAACTGACAACGTCGCTTCCTTTCCCAGCTTATATAGGGTAGGGAACGGGGGATGTAGCAGTGTGCAGTGTTGCAATGCACAGTGTGCATTTTATATAATGTTCATTGTTCAATGACTGCTATTAATTTATTCAAGCCTATAATAGTGTTCTCAGGGTTGTTTGCACAGAAATATACCGGAATTAACATTTGTATAACATCTTGTTAAAACTTGCTTTAAATCAATATTTTGGATATTTTAACAGCTAAGACGCCACCGGAAGTATAACAGATTGTGCTGAAATTTTTATTGTTTATTTGTAAGTCTTTAAAACCATTTTCCAATCTACCCCGTTCAAAAATACTCACAAATATAATTATGAATATTTTTTTTCAAATATCGTATTTTATGTGTTTTTAGACCTATTTTTCGATTTTTAAGGACTCGCTGCCACCGGAAGGTATTGACGTAGATCAAAAAAATTTTACACACTTTATTTTCTCTCCAAATCGCAACTTTTCCGCACTACCCCCAATCAAATATCGAAAAAAGTGTAAAAACGAGCCGCCCTATTGCACATATTGCCAGTACTTGCAACGAGCTAAGAATTGGCGTAACACAGAAGGAATTCATCGAGCAAGTTAACCTTTACCCGTTTGACATCAACTCAGACTCATATTCTAATGTAAACACGCACTTAAGTCCACAGCAGAGTGGAAACATCTCAGTCAGATTGGAATACGCCAAGCCGCTAGACGCAACTATTAGTGTACTAGTATACCTCGAATCACAAGCCCTAATAGAGATCGATAGGTTTAGAGTAGTGGTTCCCAAACTATGAATAAATTACCTCCGGGGGTAATGAATGATTTTTCGGGGTGTAATGGAGGCGGCAGTTAAAAAAAAAAGAAAAAGTCGCAGACTTATATTTATTAAGTTTATAAATATAAAATTATATATGTAGAAAAAAAATAGAGCACAATCCCAAAATCAGTCTTTCCTTGTGAACAGACGTGTCCAGTGTTACCAAGTGAATAAGTGGTTTTCGTTCAAGTGTCTTTAAAAAAAAAAAAAAAAATTGTGTTTGGTGCATTCTTAACTAAATTACTTCGTGTTACTAATCATTCATTAACGAATTTATTTTATTTATTGAATTTATTCATTACTATATTACTTGACTAAACCAAGGCTAGTGCCTTGTTTGTTCCCGAATCTGTTACTACACGAGGTTTCATAAGGTTGAAATTCCCTTGGTTTGCCTTTGTTGTTTTTCAAATTATCAGAAACGAGGTTTCTTAAGGTTCATTTTCCCTTCACATTCTACCTGACCTCCGGAAAGGTCAATCAACGTGTGATAAAAGGAATTAATTCGGTTGAACAGCGGTCAGATAAGTTTTATTTAATACTTTTTCTTTAACAGATCTTTCGTCGGTAGCTTAATTATATATTCATTTAGCATAAAATTGTGTTACAAGAACCTGTTTCTGCGTTTCAAGAACATTTTTGCGGGTTTTCGCAGGTGACGGCACAATAAGCACGCGGTAGACCTACGTTGTAATTTATTAATTTCCAAACGCTCGTTTTTTGTTTTTTAACTAATTAAAAGCATGGCACCCCTGTCAAGTACTTGCAGTCGCTGTGAAGGAAATTTGCCGCTTACGCGTTTGGAAGGGCAAACATTAATGAACAGTTAGTTTGCAGGTGGTGCTGAAGCATGGAAGTCCTGAGGAACGAGTTAGAACGTGAGATGGAGGCCAGGGTGAGGCTTGAAGAAAGCGTGGTGCTCCTGTTACGACTCCTCCTGCCTCACCGTGATGCTCCAGTTACGACCCCTCCTGCCTCAGTTTCTACTAATAATATAAATAGTATTAATAGCCCTCTCTCTTCCACTACTTCCCAACCCTTCGTTCGAGTGCGTAATGTAGCCCCATTGAGAAAACCTAAGACTTGTCTATCAGTAATAACAAGCAATAAGATTTCTGTTTTAGGTTTCGAAGATGCTGATGAACCGGAAATACGGCTCGTTGGCGATTCCATTGTTCGAGGGCAGCTCGAGGAATTCTGTGGGAGAAACCTTCGTCGTAGGCGCCGTTACAGCTACCCTGGTGCAAGGGTGGAGGGTATAACTAATAGTTTTGACCATTTTACAGACGGTACCGCCGAGGACACAACGTATGTTATTCATGTCGTATTAATAACGTTTTAAATTCTAGATCGGAAGAACTGCTGGCTAGGTACAGGGACTTACTAGAGCGAGTAAAGGAGAAAACTAATAAGATTGTTTTAACAGGTATACTTCCTCGAATTATCCAATGAAACGATTTCTACAGCAAGGCGACCTATATTAACAATAACCTAAAGTCTCTTCGCCAACAGGAAGGAGTGCATTTTGCGAATTTTTGGAACAGTTTCTACGGCAGGAGGGACTTGTTCCTCGAAGATGGACTTCATCTTAATGACGTTGGAGCTGCGCGTTTAGGAAGACTATTTCATAATACTGTCTCTTCTTTTCAGGCTGCCGTAACTCGAACGGTCCCAGCGTAAACTCCACAAATTTCCCCTGCGCTCGCGAAGGTGTCGCAGTTACAAACAATTTGAAGGTTCTATCCTTAAATGCTCGTAGCCTACGAAATAAAATAAACGAATTTTTTTCTTTAATTGCTTTTAAAGACTATGATGTAATTGCGATAAGTGAATCGTGGCTTAGCACTGAAACACGTGACTTTGTAGGGGAGTATCAAATTACAGGTTATAGACTTCTTGTTAAAAACAGAATAGGTAGGAGAGGAGGCGGTGCTAAGTTGTATATCAAAGATAATATTGCGAACGTTATAGAAGTAAAGTACACAATTCCAGAACCGATAGATTCGACTATAGCAGAACTTAAATTGAACGATTTCAAACTTCTTGTTGCGGTTATATATAGGCCCCCTAATCAAACAGCTGATACGGACGAAGCGTTATATCGTGAACTAAAGAGATTAATCGGTAGTGAGCAGGCTTTAGTTATGGGTGACTTTAATTGCGCCAAGGTGAATTACGATACAATGCAGGGAGACACGGAAGGTAATCGTTTAGTTAATTTTCTCGAGGATAGCTTTCTTATTCAAAAGGTTGGGGAACCTACAAGGTTGGACAGTATTTTAGAGATAGTAATAACTACGGATGATAGGCTAATTACTGATCTTCAAGTAATAGAACCGTTGAGCAATAGCGATCACAATATGGTAGAGTTTGTCTTCTCAGTAAGTCACTCGAAACCAACTAACTTGACTAAAATTCCTAACTACCAGCACGCAGACTTTTGTAAATTTCGAAATAAATTGTCACACGTCAATTGGGAAAACATAATGGGGAACTCCAACGCAAAATTAATGTGGGAATCGTTCGAAACAGTATTTAGGACTATAAATGAGGAATGTGTACCGTACAAAATTAAGCGTGCGAAAGTAAACAACAAGCCCTTCTGGTTTACTTCTAGAGTAGGAGACATTATAAAGAGTAGAGATAGGGCTTATAGGCTACATAAATGCGATAAAGACAATTTGTGGTTACGAAACAAATACATATCTCTGAGGTGTGAAGCGAAAAGTGTAAGGAAAAAATCCAAGCGCGAATTTGAAATCTCCATAGCTCGTGACGGTAAAGAAAACCCCAAGCGATTCTTTCAATACGTCAATAATAGAAATCCAGTAAAAAGTGTCTTGGGGCCTTTGAAAAATGTAAACGGAGATCTAGTTTCTGAAAACAAGGAAATGGCTACCTTGCTAGACGAATTTTTTACGTCAGTTTTTACTATAGAAGATGTAACGAATATCCCTACGGTCATAGACATAATACCTTTTGATAATGGTAATATTTTGGATAATATAGTGGTTAGTGAAGGTGAAGTAATGCACAATATTGATAAAATGAAAACGCGTAAATCACCGAGGCCGGATTCCATATATCCCATACAACTAAAAGAATTAAAAGATAGCATTGTTGTGCCGCTAACAAAGATTAGCTGGAAATTATAGGCCAATCAGTTTAACGTCTGTTGTAGGTAAGCTACTGGAATCAATAATTAGGGTTCTTATAGTCGAACACTTAGAATTGCATAAACTAGTTAGAAATACGCAACACGGATTTAGGCGAAACAAATCTTGCTTACCTAATCTTTTAGAATTTTTCCAAAGCGTGGTTGACGTTTACGATAGATATCTGGCGGTTGATGTAGTGTATTTAGATTTTCAAAAAGCGTTTGACACCGTGCCGCACAAAAGACTCATTGAAAAAACTAAGGCTCATGGAATCAGGGGTGTAGTAATGAATTGGCTAGAACAGTGGTTGCGAGGTAGGAAACAGAGGGTGGGATTTGATGGAGCGGAGTCTTGGGCTAATGTAGCGAGTGGCGTTCCTCAGGGTTCTGTATTGGGCCCCTTGCTTTTTCTTTAATATTTAACGATTTAGAGCCTATGTCGGAGCAGTACAGTTTCAAAGTTTGCGGATGACACGAAGCTGGGTGGTAGGGCGATTAATGACGAAGATAGAGGTAAAATCAGGAAGATCTGAATAAAATCGTTGATTGGTCAGTCACATGGCAAATGAGATTTAACGTGATAAGTGCAAAATTTTGCATATAGGTTCGCGTAACGGTAATTTTGCGTATAGTATGTCAGGGAAAGATTTAACAAGCGTAGAGCAGGAAAAAGATTTAGGAGTTATAGTCACTGGTGATTTAAAAGTAGCGAAACAAAGTACAGCAGCGGTCAATAAGGCGAACAAAGTGTTAGGTTTTATAGCTCGAAATTTTGAGTACAAATCGCGCGATATTATAGTTCCTCTTTATAAATCATTAGTTAGACCCCATTTGGAGTACGCGGTCCAATTTTGGAATCCGCATATGCGCAAAGATATAGACAAAATCGAAAGAGTTCAAAGACGAGCAACTAAGATGATTCCGTCGCTTAGGTCAAAGTCGTACGAGGATAGGCTTAAGGAGTTAAAATTGACTACACTCGAGACTAGGAGGTTAAGGGGTGATCTAATCCAGGTTTTCAAAATTATGAATGGGTTCGATAACGTAGATAGAGATAGCTTTTTCGAAATATCTCAATATAATAGGACTAGAAATAACGGGTGTAAGTTGACAAGTAGAAGGTTCGAGACAGCAGTTGCAAAAACTTTTTTACGCATAGAATAGTAAATAGCTGGAATAGTTTGCCGGTAGAAGTAATTAGTAGCACGTCTATAAACATGTTTAAAAATCGATTAGACGCATATGTTGATAGAGGGTATAGTTTAAGGTAGTAAAATTAAGGCTTTGTGGGATAGATCCCACAGCTCAACACAAGTGTTGTGGGATATAGGGAGGCAGCGTCTTGGGTTAGGGGATACTCTCTGTCCTTACACACCCCATTTAAAGAGATTCCTCTGCCGAGCGGTGCCCCCATAGTACTGTGAGGTATTGAAAAACTCATGATCTTCACTTGCCCCACAAACACCTTTAAATGGGAGACCCAAATGGGTGCACACACATTTCTACATTACTGTACAGTAGGGTGGAGCGAAAAATACTTTTTTTCTAGTATGAAGTTCTAATAGTGATTAAAAGTTGCATTTAGTGGACGAAATATGCCTGCCAAAATATGAGTTCATTTGTTTAAAATTTTCAGCTGCCACCAGGGGGCTAAAGTTAACACAATTTTGTGTAAAAAGGAAAAAAATGCTTCTATTTTAGGTTTGTCAAACTATTATAAAATTTTATCTTAGAATTATCTAATAGTTTGATTAAGATTCTTAAATGATAGGAATTCGTTTTGTAAAAATGCCTTTTCATATGCTTAATATCTTCAGCTGCCACAAGAGAGCTGAAGTTAACACAATTTAGAGTAACTGAGTCATGTTGAGACTACACTGAATGTTGTGGGGGAGGGTTTGGGGAGGGTTGTGGGGGAGGGTTTTGGTGTGAAGGAATTTCTTTCTGTGAGTCATTAGAACAGTGTGTTAACACTTGTCTTCTTAGGTAGTAGGCCTAGTCGCTCAGTTGATCGGAGAGTTTTTTAATATGATCGGAATATTATAAAACTTTATTTTAAAGTGATTTATATAGAGATAATATTGATTTTATTATAAAATGCTTGTTATAATGTATTATATAATTTTAGTTTATTTATATAATATATTATATATTTATATAATATATTATATATACTTATAAAATATATTATATATATTAATTATATAATGTTTTGATGTTACAGGATATTTTGTGATTGTGAATTTTTCTTAAAAATATTATGGCATCAAATACTAAATATAAACATTTCACTAGAGAACATATGAAGTGTGCCATATTTGAAGTACCTTGTGAGATGAGTGATATGCAACTACCAACTTATAACTGCATTATGAAAGATTACCTGTTCACAAAACATTTAGTGAAGGAGCAGATGAATAACAAGGAGCCTTCATTTTCTGAAATAGCAGAGGCAGTTTCCAAAAAGGTAGAAAATATTTGGAAGAAGGCCTCTTTGCCAATAGTTTCACATACACGCGTTTTACAGATGATGCGAGTGTACCATGATAAATACAGGTCCTTATTAAAGCCATACAAGTCACGCAAGGATCAGCCTAAGTACAAAAATCAGCTTGAAGAATTTGAAAACTCTTCAAAATGCACTTTGTTTGACATCTGCACCTGCAAATGTAAGGAGTTTAGGAGATGCTCATGTGAAAAGAGTAAGAAAGTCCCTCCAAAAGAGCAGGATTTTTTAAATGACCAACGAACACGCAGAATAATGGTGATAGGAAGCATTGACATAGCACACACAAGACGATTACAAGCAAGAGAACATCGAAAGGAAATGGAAAAAGCACGTCTGGAATCCTCACAAACAACTAGTGCTGCTATAACCAATACGTCCAACTTACAAATCGAAACAGAGACAAGTGAACTTCAACAACTAGAAGAGATATCTGAAGATAATGAGGAAGATACAACCTCGACTCAATATGTAATATCAGAACAACAGATGCGTGAGCCACTGCCTTCATTAGCAATTACTTGTGATAGATTTAAAATGTCGGACAGAGCTGGGGCTGCTATTGCTTCTGCAGTATTGGCAGATCTTAAAATTGTTACTCCCGAAGACAAAGGGAATATTATAGACAGAAGTAAGCTAAGACGTGAAAGACAAAAACAGAGAAAGGAACTACAACAGATAGGAGAGCCAAAAACCATGCGGGGATTATACTTTGATGGCAGAAAGGATAAAACAATGATTCAAGTCCAGGAGAGTGATGGCTCTAACCACCAAAGAACCAAACGCGAAGAGCATATCAGCATAATATCTGAACCACACTCTCTGTACTTTGCACATGTGACACCTTCCAGTGGCAAAGCTAAATACATTTGCACAGCGCTAGTGAATTGCTTGAAAGAAAGGAATGTTGATATAGGGAACATCGTTGCAGTTGGCTGTGATTCGACAGTGGTTAACACTGGTAGTATTGGAGGCACAATAAGATTACTGGAAGAAGCCTTTAATAAGCCATTGCAGTGGCTGATATGCCTTTTACACCTTAATGAACTTCCATTGCGCCATCTGTTTCATCACTTGGATGGTACCACTACTGGACCAAGAGCATTTTCAGGAGAAATTGGCCGAGCACTTTCAGACTGTGAAAAGCTTCCCATAGTTAACTTCAAACCCATTGAAATTCAAGAGGACATGTGTGAAGTTGATGTAGATGACATAAGTACTGACCAGAAATACCTTCTTGAAATTCACAAGGCTATATCAAGTGGAACATTCTCAAAGAGTCTTAGTCATAAGAGTCCAGGCAATATATCACATTCAAGGTGGCTCACCACAGCAAACAGGACTCTGCGGTTATATGCAAGCACAGAGAATCCTTCAGGCAATTTACAAGAATTAGCTACTTTCATTGTTAGGGTATACGCACCAATGTGGTTTCAGATAAAGCGTAAACCATTATGCCAATATGGTGCTAAACATATGTGGCATATGATTGCAAGAAGCCGGTATCTCCGTGAAGAGCTTAGGAGAGTACATGACTCAGTCATTCAGCGAAATGCATATTACGCAAATCAAGAAAACATTCTCATTGCAATGATAGCTGATGAAAGGGAGCATGTGCGTCAGTTGGGATTTAGGCGTATCATAAAAGCAAGGGCATGCATTCAAGAAACAGATGTTATCAGGTATTTTAAGGTGCCAGAAATAAATTTTTATGCCAAAGACTATACAGATCTCATTATGTGGCAAGATTTTCAGATAGCAGAACCACCGATAACCAAAGGAGTTTCTCTTGATGATATTGAATCATGCATCAAACATGGTACTACTCTTCATTCAGAATTATTTCAGTTTCCATGTCATACACAAGCCGTAGAGAGATGCGTCAAGCTCGTTACAGACGCTGCTGGATCAGTCTGCGGACCTACAAACAGAGACGGTTGGATTCGTGCTACATTAGAATCAAGGAAAAAACAGCCAAAATTTGACACAAAAGCAAATTACTAAATAGTCTTCAGCAAGAACCCTTTCTAGAGGGAGGTTGGTTGGGGAAAGGGTGGTAACTCCGCTAAGGCACGAAATAACGTTTCTTAACTGTCTCAAGCCAGTATAAAGGAGGAGAGACATCCTAATTTATTACTGTTCCCTTTTTCAAGTAAATACAGAATCATACTTAATTGTCATTTTTAAGTTAATTCAGCCCTCTTGTGGCAGCTGAAGATATTAAGCATATGAAAAGGCATTTTTACAAAACGAATTCTTATCATTTAAGAATCTTAATCAAACTATTAGATAATTCTAAGATAAAATTTTATAATAGTTTGATAAACCTAAAATAGAAGCATTTTTTTCCTTTTTACCCAAAATTGTGTTAACTTTAGCCCCCTGGTGGCAGCTGAAAATATTAAACAAATGAACTCATATTTTGGCAGGTATATATCGTCCACTAAATGCAACTTTTAATCACTATTAGAACTTCATACTAGAAAAAAGTATTTTTCGCTCCACCCTACTGTACAGTCTTTACAGCCACACCTACACTTTTCCTCCTAAGTATATATATTGTAATGTATATGGGTAAATTTTGACTTGGTCCGCAATCGATATGGACCGTGACTTATTTTCGTTGCAAGGTACTAGTATTGATGGATACCGTAATGAAATTGACTGGATTCTTTGGATCTGATATATTTGCATGTCGGTTATAAATAGATATAGAGTGTAACATATTTGTGGATAGTAGTCTATTATGACTTGATCCTCTGGATCCAGAGTTCTATCTATTTATCTTTAGTTTTAAATCGATAATTAATTAGTTTTAAATTGATAATTATTTAGTTTGTAAAAATTGGTCGTTGCCAATGTACAGGCAGTTTTACATAAATTTCTTATGTTCTTGTGGTTCGGAACCCACGTAAAATTGTAGGTCCCCTCCGCCACCACGGAGGACATACACAATTACGAACACAGTTAGGTAGACCAACCATGAGTGCATTATAGGGTCTTTGTTGGTCTGAAACATTATAATATTATAACAGTGTTATATATATATATATATATATGTATATAACGTAAAGAACGACGCTTGTATAGGAGAATATTCCGCGCAAGATGAGGAGAGAGAACGAAACAAATGAAAAAATGAGGTAACCACCCGGGAATCGAACCCGGGATCTTCCGATTGCCGGTCAGATATGAAAACCATTACACCACGGGCCTCACTCGAACAAATGCCGTAATTCTCCTTCATACGCGCAGAAACCAATGCCCCAAGGGGGCACCTCCCGCATGCCGTAACATTATATACATTTTAACTGCAAACGCGCAGTATAATTAACGTAAAGAACGAAGCTTGTATAGGAGAATATTCCGCGCAAGATGAGGAGAGAGAACGAAACAAATGAAAAAATGAGGTAACCACCCGGGAACCGAACCCGGGATCTTCAGATCGCCGGTCAGATATGATAACCATTACACCACGGGCCTCACTCGAACAAATGCCGTAATTCTCCTTCATACGCGCAGAAACCAATGCCCCAAGGGGGCACCTCCCGCATGCCGTAACATTATATACATTTTAACTGCAAACACACAGTATAATTAACGTAAAGAACGACGCTTGTATAGGAGAATATTCCGCGCAAGATGAGGAGAGAGAACGAAACAAATGAAAAAATGAGGTAACCACCCGGGAATCGAACCCGGGATCTTCAGATTGCCGGTCAGATATGATAACCATTACACCACGGGCCTCACTCGAACAAATGCCGTAATTCTCCTACATACGCGTTGAAACCAATGCCCCAAAGGGGCACCTCCCGCATGCCGTAACATTATATACATTTTAACTGCAAACACGCAGTATAAGCGTCGTTCTTTACGTTAATTATACTGCGTGTTTGCAGTTAAAATGTATATAATGTTACGGCATGCGGGAGGTGCCCCCTTGGGGCATTGGTTTCTGCGCGTATGTAGGAGAATTACGGCATTTGTTCGACTGAGGCCCGTGGTGTAATGTTTATCATATCTGACCGACAATCTGAAGATCCCGGGTTCGATTCCCGGGTGGTTACCTCATTTTTTCATTTGTTTCGTTCTCTCTCTTCATCTTGCGCGGAATATTCTCCTATACAAGCGACGTTCTTTACGTTAATTATACTGCGTGTTTGCAGTTAAAATGTATATATATATATATATATATATATATATATATATATATATATATATATATATATATATTGTTTATGTATGTACGTGTGAGTAAAATAGTTCGTTATTTTGTGTGCATACGGACAGAGGAATCAAGAGTTTGGGTAACTAAGGAGAAAAGTTTGGGAAACACTGCTTTAGAGGTGTAGTCACAGACTTTTGAAATGTATGCGAATACACTCCAGAGAGTAATATATAGTGACCGAATCACAACCTCCAAATTTATCGGTGTGTTTGCAAAGAACGAAACGCTGAAGCTTCCAGCTACGAGACACTGCGGCGCACTTCATTGGATCGCCGTTTATTTTAAAACTAAAGAGCGAATGTACTATTTTAACTCAATGGGAGTTCATCCTTGGAATGACGCGATTATTTTAAAATTTCTAGAGCAATTGCACATTCCCCAAATTGTGTGGAGTCCTTACCAATTACATGGGTACTATAGCAATACTTGAGGGATGTACTGCCTTTCATTTCTCTTGCATATGGCCCGTGGAAACGAATTTACATATTTTTTAAAATTATTCGATTTGTGCCACACCGACCGGAATGATGAAATAGTATGCAGGCAGAGAAAAAATCGGTTCCCATTTGTACGCACTCGGTGTATTGTGTGAAGTTTTAAGCGTATATATATATATAATGTAACTTGAGTGATTGCAACAATATTGTGTAAAATATAAAATGTCTCCAATAATGTCAGTTTGTGTAGCGTTTAAAGAGGAGTCTTATGCTCTGCATCTTATTTAAAATGTAATGGATGCCAACTCTGTAACTATTTTGAGTTGGATATAAATATATAATATATACAAAAATTGATTCCAATGTCACCCCTATATGTGTGAGAAATATTGAAGGACATTTTACGTAAAATTGTGTTGCATACAGTAAAGGCGATTATGTATTATTTTATAAAACATTCCTCTTGGCTCTATCATTTAATAAATTGTTGAAGATACATGGCTTGTTGTTCTCCGACACACACACGAAAAAGAAAAACTCACTTCACTTCGTCAATGATACGACAATCGCTGGGGTGAGTGTACAGTAAAACTTGTACCTCCGTTCCCAAATCCTCGGCCACGATTTGAATTTCTTCAAAACTACCACGAAAAGTTTGTATAACACGATCGAGTTCCGTATCGGTCCTTTAATGAAGAAAGGCTGCGGCTGCAGACATAAATTTTAAAATTATTTTTGGACAGTACATGCATTTTTCTGAAGAAAGTCTGCAGGCCATTGATTTATGATATAATTAATAAGTAAACGTAGAAATTTGAATGCCCTTTAAGAGAAAAACGGCAAATAATTTTGCAGTTCAAGAGAGTTTTTGTCATATGCCCAGGGTACCCATTTATCTGCTAGCCATTGTGTGTGGAGGCACTAAAATCATAATGTAGCTACTTTAAAATGCATAAATTATGTTTCAGATATAAGCATTCCGCATTCTAATCATAAATGCCAGGGTACCCACTTATCTTCTAACCATAGTGTACGGAGGCACTAAAATTATAATGTAACTTCTTTAAAATGCAATAAATTATACTTCAGATATATGCATTGCGCATTCTTATCATAGATCCCAGGGTACCCATTTATCTGCTAGCCATATTGTGTGGAAGGATGACTAGCTGGGCTTACTAAACACCGCCAGCCGTCATTGGGTCTCGAACCCGTTATATATTATATATAATAATTAAAATGCAATTGTTTTTCACCAAAAATACACAGAGGGCCATATATATATATATATATATATATATATATATATATTTATGGCCCTCTGTGTATTTTTGGTGAAAAACAATTGCATTTTAATTATTATATATATATATATATATATATATATATAATAATAATAATTAAAATGCAATTGTTTTTCACCAAAAATACACAGAGGGCCATAAATATATATATATATATATAATATATATATATATATATATATATATATATATTCATAAATAATTAACTTGCAAAGAAAGACGCAATTAGTAATTCTAAAAGCAGGTACTTTAAAAGTTATTATGACATGTATACCCAGGGTACCCATTTATCTGATAGCCATATTGTGGGGAAAGATGACTAGCTGGGGTTACTAAGCACCGCCAGCCGTCAACGGGTCTCGAGGCCTGGAGCCAGATAATAAACAATTAACCTAGTCGGGTCACTCACATATACTGTGATAAACTCATTGTATGGTGAAGTTTCTTAAAAGAGTTCTATGGGAAAAATTATTGAATGCACGGTTAGGTTAGTTGAATGCCCTTCAAGTGAAATAGCTGCCATATTAGCATACACACACACACACACACACATATATATATATATATATATATATATATATATATATATATATATACACCGTATATTTTGGTGGATAAGGCGACCTTCGAATAAGACGAGGCCCAAAATTCAGTCTAAATTTCATGGGTTAAGCTCATATCTGTGATATAAGACGACCCCCAAAATTTGAGTCGTGTTGACTCAAATGGTGGGCGTGGCCGGTAGGTAGGTGAAGCATCCTCACAAAGCGACTCAGACTCACGGTTCAGTCTGTTGTAGCTTCTGTCCAAACCAGTTTAAAAATTTTATTCAAATTGTGCACATGGAGCTACCCACCAGTAAAACGAAGAAAATATGAAGCAAGTTTTGAGTTAAAAGTCATTGAACTGGCCAAAGAATAGAACAACTGTGCTGCTGCAAGGACATTTGACATAACTGAGAAGATGGTAAGAGAGTGGAGAAAGAATGAAGATGTTTTAAGAAAAATGGCAAAGAAAAAATGTTCGATGAGAAGAGGAATCACTCGTTGGCCAGATTTGGAAAATCACATTGCAGAATGGGTACTCGAACAGAGGCAGGATGGCTATATCGTCACAAGAAATATGATCAGAGCATATGCACTGAAGTGGGCAAGGTCAAACCCAGAACAGAGTAGAGAATTTAAAGCAACAGTAGGCTGGTGCAACCGTTTCGTGAACAGAAAAAATCTGGTAATACGGCAGAAAACAAAAATTACCCAGAAACTACCAACAGATCTTGAGCATAAATTTACGTTTTCACCAGTTTATTATTTCGTATGAAGCAGAAACACCAGTTTCAATTATCCAATATTGGAAATATGGACGAAACCCCCATGAACTTCGATATGTTAGGCAGTAAAACGGTGGAATCTAAAGGTGTGAAAACTGGTGAAGTCAGAAGTACAGGTCATGAAAAGACCAGGTTTACGGTGGTGTTATCGTGCATGGCCGATGGTACGAAGTTAAAACCCATGGTCATCTTCAAGCGCAAAACTAAGCCTAAAATAAAATTCCCACCAGGTGTAGAAGTACATTTTCATGAAAAAGGATGGATAACTGAGGATGGTGTAAAATTATGGACAGACAACGTGTGGAACAGGCGGCCAGGCGGTCTACACAAGGACCGCAGTTTGTTGGTCTGGGATATGTTTCGCAGTCATGTAACTGAGAACACTAAAACTCGATTAGCACGAAATAATACTGAGATCGCTGTTATACCAGGTGGTTTGACTTTTCTACTACAACCACTAGACGTCTGCCTGAACAAGCCATTTAAAGATCATATGCGTGAAGAATGGAATAATTGGATGATGAATGGTGAAAAATCTTTCACAAAAGGTGGTGCTATGCGTGCTGCATCACTTGATGTACTGTGTGATTTCGTGATCAAAGCATGGGATAAAGTGAAGGTAGAGACTATAATAAAATCTTTCAAAAAGTGCGGTATCTCTAATGCAATGGATGGTACGGAGGATGATTTCTTGTGGGACACTGACGACGAAGCCGACTCACCAGATTCAGACTGGGACCCGTACGACGACAATGTAAACAGTGAGACTCAGGATGTGTTTGACGAGCTCCTTGCCTCAGACGATGAAGATAATGAATAATAAATAAAGTAAAATTAAAATTACCTAATAAATTACCAAATATCTAAGTAAAATTACCTACTTAGAATACCTAGAACCTACGTAGAATTTTATGGTCACTGTTTTAAAAAAAAAATTAAATAAAATTAAAATTACGGTACCTAATAAATTGTATCATTGAACCTATCTATTGGTATTCTGAGTAGAATTCTAAGATCACTTTTTTTGTATCTGGCCAAAAAGACGACCCATAGTTTTGGGGTGTCTTTTTGAAGATTCAAGTGTCGTCTTATGCGCCGAAATATACAGGTATATATACATATATATATATATAATTAATTTGCAATTGTTCTTCACCAAAAATACGCACAGAGGACCATATATATATATTATATATATATATATATATATATATATATATATACAGGGTGTCCCATAAGTCCGGCATCATAGGAAAATATAAAAAAAAAGGCAAAACAAAAGCTTTTATTTAAAGAACGTGCTCAATATGTCCACCATTGTTTTCAATACCCAAATTCAGACGTGATACCCAGTCAGCAAGCACATGGTGAATGATGTCAGGAGTAATGGTGTTACATGCCCCAATAATGTGCTGCCGCAAATGTTCAACACTCCTAATTTTCTTGCGTATACCAGCGCTTTCAATTGGCCCCAGAGATAAAAATCTAGTGCACCTTGTTCCTTTGAAGAGGTATACCAGTGAGAGATGTTTTGAGACCAGTAGCGGGTGTTCTGTCGATTTACCTCACCATTTCCATAAAAAACAGCCTCGTCACCGAACAGAATGGTGGATGGGAAATTGGCATCCCGAGCATATTGTTCCGTAGCCCATTCACAAAATTCCATCCGCCGGTCGGGATCATCTTCGCTTAATTTCTGTAGGAGCTGAAGTTTATATGGATGCCATTTGTGAGCCTGAAGAATGCGATGGATGCTACTTTTCGACACTCCTGTCTCGGCGGACAATCGCCGGAGAGACTTATTGGGAGTTCTGTTAAAATGAGCCAGGATAGCAGTCGCTGTATCATCGTCAGTGGACCTCCTTCAAGGTCCACTGCGTGGTTTATCTTCTATGGATCCTGTTTCCTTAAACTTTGCAACAAGTCTGCTAACACAACTCTGTGTTATTGGCTCGCGGTCTGAATGCAGTCTGTTAAATTCAGCAGCTTGACTCCGATTTCCTATGAGTAGAATTATCTGGATTCGTTCTTCCTTGCTCATAGATATTATGGCCTGTAGAAAGAGAAAAATATGAATTATGGTTTGTAGAAATAGAAAAATATGAATTTCTCCTATGATGCCGGACTTATGGGACACCCTCTATATTCAGAAATAATAATTTGCAAAGAGCGATGCAGTTCGTAATTCTAAAAGCCTACCTGTAGAACTTTCTTTAAATTTTTAGTTTTTTAAATTATTACATAATTATTAATTATTTGATAAAAAAATAATTTGAAAATTTGCTCTCCAAATACTTAATAAGAGTACAAATGCCTTAAGTTACAGAGCCGGAAGTACTTCTATCCTAGCTGGGCATACTACGCATACGCATCGCATACCATCAGCGGGCATCGAGCCTGGAACTGTTAGAAATCGCTCCCTTTAGAGTTTGCAGTAATTCATTCTTGGTACGAGTCAAAATATGGATAAATTATGGATTTTTATAAAAATAGTTAACACTTGCAAGGATTCTTGATTAATATTATAATGTAGGACCATATTAATCACTGAGCTGAATGACACATGATACATATATATATATATATTTTTTTTTTTTTAGTTCGGGAAGAACCGATTCGCCTCTATTTAAAGGGCATATCTCAGCGGAAAAACAAAGAAAAAGTGAGAGGAAAGACAGAGGAAAAAGAAAGGGTGGAGGGGACAGTCGAAGTGGAAAAAGACCAAGGATGACAAGGACTGCAGGGTCGAGCCCCATCATCCTTGGGTGCTAGGGCCGGGAGGGCGCACGTGAAACCTCCAGGAACAAGCACGTACAAACGAGCACAAAGAGCACTCAAGAGCACGAGCTTAGAACCCCCTTGCGGGGATATATATATATATATATATATATATATATATATATATAGTCCGAGAGCGAAAATCAGATTAAATCACATTTCACAAATTACTTTTTAAATTATTATGTAATTATTAATTATTTGTACTCGCACTTCAATTGTGGTTCCTTCCGCTGTGTCAAACTGTTCGGATTCACAAATGTTTGCTACGGCTTGTGATAAAAATAATTTGTTTCGGTCGGCGGCTGCAAAAAGATTGAGGATGGCACTAGCACTGCAGGAAGACATGATAAAATCAGTTTCGTGTGTATATATATATATATATATATGTTAAACACAGACCGTGCATGGAACAAGGAACTCTTCTGGGAAAATTAAATCCACTATAGTCCGAATAAGTAATTGTAAATGACAAATACCATAGTTTTTCTTTTTCATGATTTTAGCCCGACGTGGGCAACGGGTCTCTCGCAGAGAGATCCCATAAATATAGCTTCCCTCACCAGCTATCTGCAAAGCAGACAGGATCCAGCTTTGGGACATGGATCTAGGGTTTAAAGCTGGATCCTGTCTGCTTTGCAGATAGCTGGTGAGGGAAGCTATATTTATGGGATCTCTCTGCGAGAGACCCGTTGCCCACGTCGGGCTAAAATCATGAAAAAGAAAAACTATGGTATTTGTCATTTACCATTACTTATTCGGACTATAGTGGATTTAATTTTCCCAGAAGAGTTCCTTGTTCCATGCACGGTCTGTGTTTAACATATAATTGTCTCAGGGAACCATTCTGAATTTGTGTATATATATATATATATATATATATGTGTGTGTGTGTGTGTGTGTGTGTGTGTGTGTGTGTGCGCGTTTATGGCTACGTGAGATCTCCAACTTCATATAAATCTGGTAAACAATAGAGTTCTGACAAACTGAAAGTATCCATGACTGCTTGTACTGTGTGGTTATTCACGGGCAAAATATCAGCTAATATGGTGCCGATCTGAAAATGCCCCATTTATATATTCGGCGCGCCGCTCCAATTGTAACCCAAGATCAGAAGGAACAATCGCTGACTCGAAGGTTTCCTGATTGGCGGACAATGTCTCTGGGGCGTAGCTATGTCATATGTATGCTGGTTTTGAACCAAACAAAAAGTCGTAGGCTCGTTGGGTCGAGAATTTCTGATTGGGCGCCGATGCCGATTCTGAGGGCGTGTATTTATCAACTTTGGCTTAAGCAGCCGAAAGATTTTTTCAATTGTTTTCGAAGATGTCATAAGGAGTAAATTTAGACGTGTGGTTGAATAAACCCTTATTTTTTAATTAAAACTTATTTATTTGTCTGAATGTCAGCATCAAAATTAAACATCAATTAGTATGTATTTCTAAAAAAAAATTTAAATGTAAATTCAATGTTTTTAAAATATTCATTGAATAAATGTGACAGTTTTTCATAAATTGAATTGTATTTGTATTAAGGCAGGACTTTTGGAGCTCTAAGTGTTTTAAAAGTAATTTGAAAGTCTCTTGATTATTTTTATTAAAATTCGCGAGATATTAAAGCTCTTTGAAGGAATAAATTTTTTTAAGTTTAAAAGTTTAAATTTTTTTTTTTTTTACTTTTGAAGTTGTAAATCGTGGCTGCCCCTTTAAAGGAAAATCATAAGTGGAAAGGCAAATAACAGGTGTCCCGCGATTGCTTGGCCATAAGATAGATATGGGACTTAAATTTAATGACATGACTAAGTAGACAGCACCACAGAAAACTGCTTCTAGTATACGGGTAGAGAGAGAGAGAGAGAGAGAGAGAGAGAGAGAGAGAGAGAGAGAGAGAAGTTTACGTGTATTATTTTCATTGTTGATATTATTATTATTATTATTATTATTTAAAAGAGCTGTAGCGAGTACTGCTTGGAAAATAAATTTGGAGTTTTATTCCACTTCGTTTCGGATTAAAATCTCAACGAAGGGTATTAGCGATCGGTCGAGTCGAAATTTTACCTGAGGCTCCATCCTATGCAGGTGAGTTTTGTTTCATTAACCCAGTGCTGGATCCCAAAGCGCCCAGCTACATCATGAATTAAGTTTCAGGTGCAGAGACGTCCAATAGTCGCCAACGCAATTTAAAAATTCCATCGATAAATTGGCGCTTCATTAGTCTAAGCCGAAAACATTTTAGAAATAAATTTTGAAAAAAACATGAACAGCGAATAAAATATAAATGTGAGCGATAAGGGATTAAAACATGAACATATATATATATATATATGAATAGATTTGACAAGAGCTTCACAATTATTCAAGACATTGTAAAACGAGTGTATTTATTATTAATAATAAACGTTATTCAATGTTTCAGTTTGTGGATGAATTTTCGTGTGATCCTATTAATATATAAGAGCCCAGTAAAACCTAAACGCCCAAATTAAATAAAATAAATAGTCGAGCTTAACAATTATTCAAGGCTAATCAATGTTTCAATTTGTGGAGGAAGTTTTTTGTGGTCCCATCTAATTCAGCTTATAATTATATATAATATATATATTAGGGTGATGCACAAATCATGACCATCGTGGATTTTTAGGGATACCCCCTCATTTGTTCCAATTTGTCACAAAACCACCCTGTGAGAAATTCCAGGTCAAACAAATAACATCCAGAGGTCGCGCCCGCCAATTGAAAATTTGAAAATTACAAAAAATTAGAGTAAAATCAAATTTTTTGAATTTGTTCTTATTTTTGTTGCAGGTTTGTTGCAGGTTGCAGGTTTTGTGCAGGTTTGCTGCAGGCAGAGTGGTAGGTGATGCGTATATGAGCAAACAGCAAACAGCGTTCAAGGAAATCGGTATCGCAGTGTGCTTGTGGCAGTGTCTGGGAGAGGTGCTATATCAGTGAGTCTCTCCGCCTCAATTTCTCTTCTATTTCCTGTATCTTAATTGTGACGAAAATGAGATCAAGAAGCTCAACAGATATGTGGCTGATCGGTCAACAAATAGATAAATTGAATCAAAGTAAGCTTCCATCAAAGAAAGAAGTAATTTCCTTATTCATGAATTATAAACATGTCAAGAATGAAACCTTCAGAGAAGCATTAACTTCAACCATTAATGATGTATTGGAAGTGTGGCAGAGAGCAGGAATACCAACAACCCAGAAATGTAATGTTGTGAAGAAATTAAATAAACTGTATGATGAGTGGCAAGGGCTGAAGAAGAGCAAAGGAAAAAAATCGAAGTTTTCAATAGAGAAAGAGAATACATGGAAAGAAAAATTGGATGGACTCTTTGATATTGCGCATGCAAATGCTAACGAGTTAATAACTATCGAAGAAGATAGAGTTTCTACGGCTACAAAGGGAAGGTCGAAAGGGTAAAATGATGGCTGTTGATAAGGATGAGAAAAACGTCGAAAGGAAGCTGCGAAGAGACATGAAAAAATGGATAAGAAAAGGTTACGTGAATCAAGTGCATTTGATGAAACAGTTGTTCTTGCAAGCAGCAGCAGTTCCTGCAGTGATTCACCTGCATCTACGGAAGAAGTAGTACATCTGGAACAGCCCTCAACATCCAAAAGAGGCCTTCCAAGAAAAAAATTCAAGATTATGAATGAAAATCTGCTTTCCTCATTGGATGTTGCTAAGATCAGCGACCGATCAGCCTCTTTAATAATTATTCCAACGATCGCAAATGTTGGAAAAGATCCAGAGAATTACAATGTTAGCTACTCATCGATTCGCAGGGCAAGACAGAAATCAAGAAAGAAGTTCAGTGAAAACTTGAAAGAAGAATTTCAAGCTGACAAACCCTTGATTGTTCATTGGGATGGCAAACTCCTCGAAGACATTACTGGGAATGAGGTTGTTGATCGGTTGCCAGTCCTAATCTCTGGCAGTGGAGAAGATCAACTGCTTGGAGTGCCAAAAATAGATCATGGCACAGGAAATGATACTGCAAATGCAGTACATCAGGCGATCATTGATTGGAATCTAATAGATAAGGTAAAAGGCATGTGTTTCGATACAACTGCATCGAACACAGGTCATAAAAATGTAGCTTGTGTCCTAATTGAACAGAAAATGGAGAAAGATTTGTTGTGGTGTCCTTGTCGACACCATATCCTTGAAATCATGTTGGAAGCAGTGGTATCCCCTGCATTACAGGCTTCATCAGGCCCTGACATTCAGTTATTCAAAAGATTCAAAACAAACTGGAATAAGATTAATCTAACTTCATACGATAAATTAGAAAATTATCCACAAAAGGAAAAAGAGGAAATCATCAACTTTGCAGCAAGAAAAATCAATGAAGATCAACCTCGCGACGATTACAGAGAGTTATTGGAACTGACAATCATCTTGCTTGGCGGTACTCCAACGACTGGAATAAAATTCAGGAAGCCTGGGGCTTATCATAGAGCCTGTTGGATGGCGAAAGTCATTTATTCGATGAAAATCTTTATGTTCAAAAGTCAGTTCAAAATAACAGCAATAGAAGAAAGAAATCTAAAAGAAATTTGTTGGTTTTCTGTTTCAATTTATATTAAGCATTGGTTTTCAGCACCCTGCGCAGCACGTGCTCCACGAAATGATCTGAGTCTTCTCAAGAATCTTCACAGCTACAAAAGCACAAATGAACAACTAGCAAATGCTGCTTTAGAAAAATTCAAGAATCATTTGTGGTATCTCTCAGAAGAGTTGATCGCATTGGCTTTCTTTGATGATAAAATCAGTTTTGACACCAAAAGAAAAATGAAGGAGGCTCTTACAAAATCTTCGGAGCCAGATCCTCCAAAGAAGACACAAATAGACATCAAAACTATTGACAATAAGCAGCTTGAAGATTTTGTAACTGCTAACACAAAGTCCTTCTTCAGTATACTCGGATTGTCTTCAACGTTCTTGAGCAAACCAGTAGAAGATTGGCTTCTCGATGAGAGTTATTGGGTTGCAAAGAACGTAGTGACTCACATGAAAGTTGTTAATGATATTGCTGAAAGAGGAGTGAAATTGATTGAAGATTATAACAAATTAATTACCAATGATGAACAACAGGAGCAATATCTACTGCAAGTTGTATCAAATTATCGGAAGAAGCTTCCGGACAAAACTAAGAAAACTCTCGTATCTTTGATGCAACAATAAAATTTACGAGTATATCCATTCTATGTATCTATTGTAAATATCTATTGTATTGTATCTGTTTTATGAACAAATGGAAAATAGGAAGGTGGTATGATAGGCCTCCTGGGGAACTTCCACTCAAAAAAAAAGTAACGTGACGCTTGCTGTACCTCCTGGGTGTCATGGAAATCAGCAAATTTTCAAATGGCGGGCGCGACCTCCAAATATTCGAATTTTGACCCGAAATTTCCCCAGGATCATTTTTCTACCAAATTAAACCAAATGAGAGGGTATCTCAAAAGTTTGAAACAAAAAAATTTTACTCCCCCACTTTTGCATCACCCTAATATATATATATATATATATATATATATATATGTATATATATATATATATGTATATATATATATGCCTAATGGGATTTGTTTAAATATGGGGTGATAGGTACATATTTTTCCGTCTCGCCTTCCTTCCCTGACGAGGTGTGAATACACGAAAGTATCAATTGCTGGGTTTGTGCTGACGAATGGCGCATTTATCTATTTATTTTTAAATATGATAATAATTATTAATGTATATAGAGCAATATAAATTTAATTACTTATTTTTAAATATAATAATAATTCTTACTAATGCATATACAACAATATAAAAATTAATCTTTAGCACAAATTGGCACATTATTAAGTGGACTGCCTTGGACTATATATATATATATATATATATATATATATATATATAAAAGCCTTCTAAGCAAACTGGCGGATTAAGACTTCTAAGCTAATTGTGAGGCCAACCAAGAGGGCTCATTAAGCGATGCGACATGCCTGCCAGAACATCTCGTTTCCTCCTCTCCTCTCTCTTAGGTTAGGTTTGGGAGTAAAACCCCACTCCCCCTTCATGCAGCTTGGGGGATAAGCCACTCCCCCTTGCTTGCATACCTCTTCCCTTTTTTTGGTGGCACTGGCACCATGGGGGTGTGGGGGTTTGGCACCTTGCAAAAAGTGGGGAAGGGGGTTGGCACCTTGCAACATTGATCAACTTACACTGCAATTGCACTCTACCATTTTTTAAGTCATACTACTGATAATACCAAAACTTCAATACTGCTCAGTCTTGACGTCGCCATATAAAAAGGAAGAGATTAATAAACTAGAAGATATTCAGAGACATTTCACAGCCCAGACTGATGGCTGCAAAGAACTCGACTAAAGGGAAGGACGACATAAACTAAATCTGTATATCCTGGAAAGAAGAAGAGAGAGGTATACCATAATCTACAGATGGAAAATGATCTAAAAATTGGTACCAACCCTCAAACTAAACCCAATTACCATTCAAACAACACTGGAAAATAGGAAAGACAGAATGTTTAGTATTCCCAAACTAAAGACCCAACAAGGGACACCTTCAACACTGAAGGAAAATAGGTTGGTTGTCAGGGGGACCAAGACTTTTTAACTATCTTTCGAAGGACCTCAGGAACGTCACAGGGGTCAAAGTTGAAGTCTTCAAAAAAAACTAGATGCCTGGTTTAGGACAGTACCAGACCAGATGAGCCGGTTGTACCTGGCTATGTGCGATGGAGAGCCACCATAGAAGCGGGGACACCAGCTTCACCTTCGCGTGAAGAGATACCAAAGCACGGAAATGCTACGAGATACGAGGTTGTACGAGTATATTTATACATATAGAAGCACATACATACATACGTACATACTGTATATATGAATTTATGCAACTGGGCTGCTGTACATTAATAGGAGTTGATAGTGATTTACAAAACGAAATTAATGATGGTGCTTCTCTAACATTTACAAGCACAGAGTTTCAGGTGTCTGCTTCTTTACTGTTGAGAACATTTCCTGCAATTTGCATGGAATAATTTTGTTTTTGTATGAAGTCACTGGAAAGCCTTGTACTGTATTATGATTATAGTTCGTCTGATACCTTTCTTTCTTTTTTTGAGCGAACCGGGACATTTCACACAAATGATTACAATAATGACAATAATAATTTTATAATTCAAACATTTTATACAATAATGACAATATACATTTAAATGCTGTTTATTGACGTTGTAGTTTAGATATGTTTTGCATAAATCAAAGGTTTTATAACAGTAAATTTTAGACTGTTTTCTAATATCTCATTTTCATATATATGTATAATATATATATATATATATATATATATATATATATATATATATATATATATATATATTATCGGGTCGGCAAAAAAAAGAGAGACCTCGAACTTTGGCTGTAAAATCCAAAGTTATGGTCAGATTTCAATATTTTTTCCATACCCCACAACTATGTCAATTTCCATTACGGTGAGCGGATTTCAAAGAAAACCAATGAAAATTATGGATTTATTTAACATTTCTTTATGCCACTGGAAATTCTCCATTTACACTACTACTGTATTGTATGTGCAAATAAAAAGTTATAAAGTACTTATATATGGTGCTACCTTGATGTTAAAAAAACTGCTCGATATGTTTACCACGAACTTCTACAACCTTTATCAGTCTAAGATGGAACTCATCTATGGTTTTATTGATTTGCTCTTGTGGTAGCTCATCCCATTTTTCCAGAAGAAGTTGTCGTAAATGAGGACATTTCTTACTTTGACCCGATAAAATTCTCTGTGACAAATTTTCCCAAAGGCCGTAATCGACAGGATTTAAATCAGGACTGTTTGGTGGCCAAATTTAATACCGCTACCTGGTATTCTTTTGATATATCCTGTTTTATCGATTTTCTTGAGAAGCTTATCCAAACCTCCTGCAGTTGGCTTACGTTAATTAAAATCGGTTTAATTATCAACTTGAACCTATGATTTGCAAGATGTTTTTTTGAATATTCGCCATAAATCCAATTTCTCAGCTAAAATGCTAAAAGATGGCATACACACCATAAAATTATGAAGGATTTAAAAGGTCTCCCTTTTTTTTGGCAGACCCGATATATATAGTCGAAGTGAAACTTCATAAAAGAATTAATTTATTTAGGCAAGGAAATTTTAGTGTATTTTTGTCCAAAGAAAAAGGTAAAACCAATAAAAAAGAAAATCGACCCATTTTTAACAAATTACAAAAGGCTGCAACGAACTGGACATAACAGGTCAAGAGTCAAAACCGAGCCATTTTCAATAAAATAAAATGGTATTGGGATGACCAAGACGCTTTTATTTTTTATTTTGAACCTATATTTAAATTTTTGGCAGTACGGCAATTATTGCACCGTATTCGCACTAAAAATAGAAATTGATAAATTGAAATTAAATTGATCAATAAATGTTCCACATTTTTATTGTTAAAATACTATATAGAACATTAGTAGTGTGGTATAAAAATGGTAGGGTGTGGGGAAGGTGGAGGAAATGTAGATGGGGAGGGGATAAGAGGGTATAGGACTGGAAATTGAAAAAAAGGATTCAATGAAAAATAGGGGAAAGAGAGGATATAAAAGGATAAAAGAGGGGAAAAGGAACATTAGACAGATGACAGGGGATGCTGGAACTCCCATTACCCCTGTGATTGTCCTTCTTACCTGTTCTTTTTCCGTGTCTCATCTACCCTGTAAGAATCTAGCATGTTCTCAAACACACACTTCTCTTCCTATTATTCACTACATGTACATGCATTTTACACACTATTTAATGTTCTCAAAGTAAAAAAACAAACAAATAAAGGGCAACAATTTCAAGAGCCTCGGAGTCTCCTGGGGATGAGACCCGGGCAACGGGGCCCATTCAACACTGCCCATTCGAGATGTTCTGGGCTTCTGCCCGATTCACTTTCCATAAATTTCTGCAACACTCGTGACCTTTACTCAAATTTTCAATCTACTGAATACCACCTCTTCTCCTCTGAACCTCACCTTCTCTTCCTCGCTGAAACTCAGATGACAGAAACGACTGACAGCAACCCCTTTTGTGTACGCTATGACTTTCTCTATACTCAATTTCCATCCAAAGGTAGATGTTGCGTATATGTACGTATATATGTACAGTATATGTACGTTCTTTCTAATTTGTCAAACTTATTTCTCCGTTGGGCTCCTCCGACCACACATTTATATCTGTTTCTTGTCGTTTCGTTCCACTTTGGCCTTTGGGTCCTCCCAAGAGGAAACACCTTTGGCACTTTGGCGCTTACGTGGCCAGAACCCTTCCGAGTGTGCTGAGGGCATCAAGGAGGTAATTCTCTCGGACATGGAAGCGTACATTCCATATTCCATTCTGCTTCTAATGCAAAAAATCCTAGGTTTAACTTTACTTGTTCTAATGCTATTCGCAACAGAGAGGAGGCTTTCAAAAGGTACCGTCGCCTTCCAAATTCTGACTCTCATTCAGCTTTATTTCTGCCCGGAATCGTGCAAAATCTGTTCTTCGACTTGCAAAAATTCCTTCATCCGACAAAAATGTGAAAATCTATCCAAGTCTAATTCTTCTCGCTTCTTCTGGCATCTAGCTAAGAACCTCTTCAACACCTTTACTTCTTCTTTCCCTCCTCTTTTCCATTCCGACCGCACAGTAGCCGTCTCTTCTGACAAAGCTGAACTCTTCGCTCAAACTTTCACTTATATTTCAACCCCTGGATGATTCCGCTGCTGTTCTTCCATTTCCTCCCCCTTCTGACTTTATTATGTCTGAAATTAGAATCTCTTCTAAAGATGTTTTTTTCTGCCCTATCTGAGCTCAACTCTAGGAAGGCGTACGGTCCTGATGGTGTTCCTCCTGTTGTTCTTAAGAATTGTGCTTCTGTGCTGACACCCTGCCTACGCAAACTCTTTCGTCTATGTCTCTCGTATGGTACTTTTCATTCCTGCTAGAAGTTCGCTTTCGTTCAGCCTGTCCCAAAGAAGGGTGACCGCTCTTAAACGTCCAACTATCGTCCAAATGCTTTGATTTCTTGCCTTTCCAAAGTTTTTGAATCTATCCTTAATAAGAAGATTCTTAAACACCTTTCTTCTCACACTCTTCTTTCAGATCGTCAGTATATATTACGCAAGGGACGCTCTACTGGTGATCTTCTTGCATACCTCTCTGACTCTTAGTCATCCTCGTTTCGCGATTTCGGTGAAACTGACCTCTGATCTTTAAGCTATATCTGATTGGGGCAGAGAAAACCTTGTGTCTTTCAATGCCTCAAAAACTCAGTTCCTCCATCTGTCTACTCGTCACAATCTTCCACACGACTATCCCCTTATCTTCAACAACACACAACTCAATCCTTCCTCTTCTCTTAACATTCTTGGCGTTTCCTTTTCTCGTGATCTTTCCTGGAAAAATCACATACTGTATACTCTCTTTCTAAATCAGCTTCCAAGAGGTTAGGTGTGCTGTACCGTTTCTTCACCCCCCCTCTCATTTGCTGTCTCTGTTCAGGGGTCTTGTTCGCCCCTGTATGGAGTATGCTTCTCATGTGTGGGGTGGTCCATCCCACACAGCCGTACTTGACCGGGTGGAATCAAAAGATTTTCGTCTCATCATTTCCCCTCCTCTTACTGACTGTCTTCAATCTGTTTCTCTTCTCTTCACTGTTGCCTTACTCTCTCTTTATTATCGCTATTTTAACGGACATTGCTCTTCTGAACTCTCTAACTACATGCTTCCTCCTTCAAGGAGAGCACGCAGTACCAGACTTGTTACACTTTTTCATTCCTTTACAATCCAACTCTCCAACGCTAGGGTTAATCAGTATTTTCAGTCTTTCATCTACTCAACCTTTGAACTCTGAAAAAACCTTCCTCAATCCATCTTTCCTCCTGTCTAAGACCTCTCATTTTTAAACGCAGAGTGTCTAGGCATCTCGAAAACCCTTGACTTTCATTTTGGCTCTCTTCTTCTTCTGTAGTGGGGGAGGGGTTGCGGGCATTCGCTTTTGGCCCCTTCTTCCTGCATAAAAAAAGAGAAATAAATTATTTCGTGCAACAGGCGCAACAATGACTTCATACAGGAAAAATCAGATTTATTCTTGTTTATTTTTTATTGGGAGTAATAAAAATTGATTTTCCTCAAAACTGTCGCGTAGGAAGCGATAGCATGTTTGTCGGAAAATATTCCGACAGTTGCAATATTGAAGCGTTTAAAATGTTCATTTTTAATATTCAAAAAGGTATTTGAACGAAAACTGAAATCATAAGATACTTTAGGAAATCCAGGCCTGTTATTTCTGCCAGACGTAAGTTCTCTTTTCTGTTCATATGGAATACTCCCATATATTCTTTCCATGACAGACCTGCTTCGCATTAAACTTGTTAAATTCTTTGTTATGCTCTCGTGCTCAGAACTTCTGAGTGATAATATTGCTTATTCTTCATCATTTACATTATTTTCATTTGTTAGAAAATGATTATTTTCATTGCTTATATTTTGAGGTCAACCATAGTGTTGTAAACATTCGCAATTACCCTCTAAAACCTTCGTGGTGAAAGTGGTTTAAATTTTCAGTTAAATATATTGACTCGCGTTTATTTAATCATTTTTTTTATGCAGAAAAGAGGGGTCAAGGGCGAATGCCACAAGAACGCCAACCCCATAGAAGAAGAAGAGAGCCAAAATCAAAGTCCAGGGCTTTCTAAATGCATGGACACTCTTCGTATGAAAGAGTGGAGGTCGTAGACAAGGGGAAAGATGGATTGAGGAAGACTGTTCGAGAGTTCACCGGTTGAGTAGATGAAAGATTGAAAATACCGATTAACCATAGCGTTAGTGAGTTGGACTGAAAAAGAATTAGAAAGTGTAAAATGTCTGGTGCTGCGTGCTCACCTTAAAGTGGTTGGCATGAAGTTAGAGAGTTCAGAAGAGCAATGTCTATTATAATAGCGATAGTACAACTGAGTGGGTGTGAAGGAACCGCGGAGGCGGTACAGAACACCTAACCTCTTAGTAGATTTTTTAGAAAGGGAATATATGTGATCTTTCCAGGAAAGATCACAAGAAAAGGACACGCCAAGAATGTTAAGAGAAGAGGAAGGATTGAGTTGTGTGTTGTTGAAGGTAAGGGGATAGTTGTGTTTTTGAGGCATTGAAAGAGACAACGTTTTCTCTGCCCCAATCAAAGATCGCACAAAGATCAGATGTCAGATGTAGCAGAGCCGTCTCACGCAAACCATGGAGGGACTGTTGAATGGGACGTTTTGCAAAGCGGGTGGAGAATCGAATAGAAGAATCATCGACACAGGAGTGAATAGGACCGGAAGTGCGAATTAAAAGATCATCAATAAATAAAAGGGAAAGAGAGAGTGACAGGACAGAGCCCTGAGGAACACCACTGTTAATAGCTTTAGAAGAACAGTGGCCATCTACAACCGGAGCTATAGATCGGCCAGAAAGCAAATTACAAATGAAAGAACAGATGAAGGATAGAAACCGAAGGAGAGCAGTTTTGAAATTGAAGGTTTGTGATAGACTCTATCAAAAGTTTTAGATAGGTCTAGCCCAATAGAAAAAGTTTCACCGAAATCCCAAAAGGAGGATGACCAAGAGTCAAAGAGATATGCAAGAAGATCGCCAGTAGAGCGTCCCTTCTCAAACCCATACTGATGATCTGAAAGAAGATTGTGAAAAGAGAGAGAGGTGTTTAAGAATCTTCCTATTAAGGATAGATTCAAACACTTTAGGAAGGCAAGAAATCAAAGCAATTGGACGATAGTTGGAGGGTTGAGAGCGGTCACGCTTCTTTGGGACAGGCTGAATGAAATCAAACTTCCAACAGGAAGAAAAAGTACCAGATGAGAGACAAAGAAGAAAGAGTTTGCATAGGCAGGGTGTCAACACAAAAGCGCAGTTTTTAAGAACAACAGGGGGAACAGCATCAGTACCGGACGCCTTCCTAGAGTTGAACCAAGATAGGGAAGAAAAAACCCTTTGGAAAAATTCTAATTTCAGCCATAAGGTCAGAGGGAGGAGGAGATGGAGGAACAGCGCCCGAATTGCCATGGTTGGGTTGTAAGGGAAAGTTTGAGCTAAGAGTTCAGCTTTGTTAGGTGAAGAGACGAAATCTGAGCCATAAGAATGGAAAAGAGGAGGGAAAGATGAGGAAGTAAAGTTGTTGAAGAGGTTCTTAGGTATCATAGATGCCAGAAAGAGCTAGAAGAATTAGAATTGGATAGATTTTCACATTTTCGTGAGATGAAGGAGTTTTTGCAAGTCGAAGAGCAGATTTTGCACTGTTCGGAGCAGAAATATAAGCGTGTGAAGGTCAGAGGTTGGAGAGTGACGGTACCTTCTGAAAGCCTCCTCTCTGTTGCGGATAGTATTAAAACAAGTGAAGTTAAGTCAAGGATTTTTTGCATTGGCAGTAGGAATAGAATATGGACTGTAATGTAATCATCTCCGTGATACGCTTAGCACACTCGGATGGGCCCCGGCCAGGGAAGCAGTAATCATTCCATGGGAAATCACAGAAGTACTACCTAAGGGCCATCGAATCAGCAGCGCCCAAGTGGCAAAGGCACCTCCTCTTGGGAGGATCCAAAGGCCGATTTGGAGCGACAGGATAGGAAACAGATATAAGATTGTGGGTGAAGGAGCCCAACGGAGAAAAGAGTTTCACAGAGTAAGAAGGAGGTAAGAAATAAATCCAGAATGTTGGGCCTATCTCCAAGGTGATTGGGGATACGAGAAGGGTGCTGTACAATCTGCTGAAGGTCATTTAGGATAGAAAAATTATATGCTAGTTCACCAGGGATGTTAGTGAAATGGGAGGAAAGCCAAATGTGGTGTTGAACATTGAAATCTCCTAAAATGTATATTTCAGAAAAACGAGAGTACTATAGGATGTATTCCACTTTGGAAGTAAGGTAGTCAAAGAATTTCAATAGTCTGCAGAATTAAGATAGAGGTAGACATCACAGATGTAGATAGTTTGAGATTTCCAATTAAGCTGGAGTCAGAGGGTATAGAACCCGGAGGACTCGAGTTCGGGAATACGAGAGCAAGTTAGGTCATTGCGTACATATACCCAACATCTACCTTTGGAGCGAAAATGAGTATAGAGAAAGTAAGAGGGTAAAAGGAGTTGAAGGTTATGTTTGGAGGAGGAGAGGTGGTGTTCAACAGATTGTAAATTTGAGAAAGACCACGAATGTTGCAGAATTTTAAGAAAAGTGAATCAGACAGAGGCCCAGAACATCTCGAATGGGCGGTAGCGGATCCAGCCCCGCTGACCGTGTCTGTATTCCCGTTATCGGCAGAGGTGGAGCCAGAAGTGTGGACATTTATGGTCTCCTCTCCAGGGGACCCCTCGGCTCTTCAAGTTGATGCAATTTTTTATTTTTTAAATTTGAAAAGATCATGTAGTGTATAAGATGCATGTATATGTAGTGAGGAACAGGAGAGAAGTGTGTGTTTGAGAGATGGAAACATGGGTAGATGAGACATGGAAAAAGATCAGGTAAGGAGGACGGTGAAAGGAGAAACGGGAGTTCCAGCACTCCCTATCTTCTGTCTAACATTGTGTATATTACTGGGATTTACGTGTTTAAGCACAATATATAAGAAAATCATTGCTTGAAACCAATTTCTCCTTTTGAGAAGAATATGGGGAACCGAAAGGGGACCGTACACCTTCCTATAGTTGAGCCTAGAAAAGGCAGGAAAACTCCCCACTATTGGAAGAGTTTCTATGTAATTTCAAACATAATTACGTCAGAGGGGAGACGAGATTGAGGAACAACACTAAAAATTATTCATGGTTGAATTGGAGGCGAAAGTTTGAGTGAAGAGCTCAGCTTTATTAGAAGAAGAGACGGCAACTGAACAGTCAGAATACGAGAGAGGAAGGAATGAAGTAAAGTTGTTGGACAGGTTTTTGGCTAGCTCTGGAAAATAGCCTTCCCTTGCTGGGGAAGTAACATGAGTAACATATTCCAACCTGGGCTACCTGCGAAACGCAATATTACATACGCATGCATGCAGCAACATAAACACAACCAAACCGGGGAAGTAAAAAAAGGTATTAAAAATCATTACTAGTATGATAGATATATTGTGATTCTCAGGGAGAAAGTCAGCATTTTGTTGTAGTATACCCAGTTTGCTGCTCGGATAGACACATCTGTTTAGTGATAGACATCTTGTAATTTTGCAAAAATGGGGCAGTTTGAGTAATTTCAGAAAGAGTAAATTATTATTTTTTTCTAAAGATAAATTTAAATTTTTTTTGGCGTGCAATTGCAAATAACTTTTTTCGCTTCATCCAATATATAACCGGTATTGTATTCCAATTAATTTCAACTTTTGGTGAAATTTCCACTTGCAGCGAGAATTGGCACGATTATGAATGAAAAACTATGAATGGATTTATATTCTTTGACTGTTCTTTTGAATGCAAATTAAAAGCGAACTAAGACATTGTAATATATTCAACAAAGTTACTCTCTTTCGCGTTCTTCACGACACTTCTTCGTTAATTCGAGTTTTTCATTTTTTTCTCCATCTCTCTCTCTCTCTCTCTCTCTCTCTCTCTCTCTCTCTCTCTCTCTCTCTCTCTCTTCTTTAGCCGATAGAATAGATAAACTGAGCGCATTTAAGGTTCCTGGACCAGAACAGTTCCTCCCCAGAGTGTTGCGGGAGATGCGCGACCAGATGGCTCCCCAACTGGCTACAGTCTTCAACAAATCATTGGAGACGGCCAGGTGCCTGGTGACTGGAGGGAAGCCAACGTGACCCCTATCTTTAAGAAAGGGGATCACGAAAGTCCAGGGAACTATCGTCCCATTAGTCTCACTTCGGTTGTAGGTAAATTATCACCGGTCTGCATGAAAATCGATTTCTTTATTTTGAGTTGTGATTCTGAAGCAGTTCGCTGCGCTGAATTCAAAAATGTTACCAGTTTTTTCTATCACCAACAGTTTTAAAGTTATTAGCAAAACAATTTTGGGGCGTTTTGTAATTTTTTACCTTTTTTATCTTTAATTAATTTCGTTTTTTCATATTTTTCAGATAGATAACTCTAACATTACGTCTTTAAAATTTTAATAATGGCTTCTAGAGGATGTACCCATAGTCCAGACATATTTTGTTATATTTGTGGTGGGTATGTTGTTGTAAAACAAAGGACAAATGTAGCAACCTTCATTAAGAGAGCTTATCATGCTTATTTTGGAATTAAATTAGAAGATCAAGACAAAAGTTTGGCTCCACACAAGGTTTGTCTTACGTGTGTTGCGGCACTAAGGAATTGGAGCAAAGGTAAAAAGAAAAGTTTGCCATTTGGGATCCCTATGGTATGGCGCGAGCCTAGAAACCATACCGACGACTGCTACTTCTGTTCTTGCAATGTTAAAGGTTATAATGCAAAGAATAAAGAGAGCCTTCAATACCCAAGTCTTCCATCTGCAATAAGGCCGGTACCCCATGGTCCAGAAGTTCCTATTCCCCGCCCACCCGAGAGTCTGGATCAATACAATTCAGATTCTGATTCAGCTCCAAATCCAGACAATGATGATGTTTATGAACAGCCAACAGCTGACCAAGATCCTCCTAAACCATTAACCCAAGCCGAACTAAATGACTTAGTCAATTTGAATCTGCCTAAGGACTCTGCAGAACTTTTGGGGTCTAGATTGCAGGAGAACAATTTATTGGCATCCGACACATACTTCGCTTGGTACAGAAATCGTGAGAAAGACTTCCTGCCTTTTTTCGAAGAAGATGGTCCCTTGGTATTTTGCAAGGACATCACAGATTAGTGTGCAAGCTAGGCATCGAATACCAAACCAGTGACTGGAGGTTGTTTATAGATTCCTCTAAAACCAGTCTAAAAGGAGTGTTACTGCACAACGGTAACAAATATGCATCAATCCCAGTGGCCCATTCTACTCATTTAAAAGAGACCTATGATAACATGAAACTGCTTCTGGAAAAAATTCAGTATCAAAATCACAGATGGATATTGTGTGGGGATCTCAAAGTCCTTTGCATGTTACTTGGGCAGCAATCAGGATACACTAAGATGCTATGTTTCATCTGCGAATGGAGGTTGTTTATAGATTACTCAAAAACCAGTCTAAAAGGAGTGTTACTGCACAACGGTAACAAATATGCATCAATCCCAGTGGCCCATTCTACTCATTTAAAAGAGACCTATGATAACATGAAACTGCTTCTGGAAAAAATTCAGTATCAAAATCACAGATGGATATTGTGTGGGGATCTCAAAGTCCTTTGCATGTTACTTGGGCAGCAATCAGGATACACTAAGATGCTATGTTTCATCTGCGAATGGGATAGTCGAGCACGTGACCAGCACTGGAAGAGGAAAACTTGGCCTCCTAGAGAGAATCTTACCCCAGGATCAAAGAACATTTTACATGAACATCTAGTTGAACCAAATAAAATCCTCCTACCACCCTTGCACATTAAGTTAGGCTTGATGAAGCAGTATGTCAAAGCATTGAATAGAGAAGGTGAGTGTTTCAAGTACATTTGTTCAAAATATCCAAAGATTAGCTACGAGAAAATAAAGGAAGGTTTTTTTATAGGTCCTCAGATTAGAAAGTTATTGACAGACGATCATTTCCTGAACACAATGACCAATAAAGAAAAAGAAGCATGGCTTGGTTTCAAAGATGTTGTTGAAAACTTCTTGGGAAACTACAAAAGCCAAAATTATGAAAGACTGGTGGAAAATATGCTTAAAAAGTTTTGCGCCTTAGGCTGCAACATGAGCCTGAAAGTTCACTTCTTATTTTCGCATCTTGACCGTTTTCCCGAAAGTCTCGGAGATGTCAGTGAGGAGCAAGGGAACGATTTCACCAGGGCATCAAAACCATGGAAAGAAGATATCAAGGAAGTTGGCATACAAATATGATGGCGGATTACTGCTGGTGTCTGCAACGAGATCAGCCTAACGCACAGCATAAGAAAACATCAAAGAAGCACCGGTTTAGTCGTCATTAGTCAGATCTACCTTCGTAGTCTTAAGTCTTTGGAATAAGTCCTGAAATGTTTGCAAGTAAAGAAGGTAAATATATTTTGTTTCTTTCAGTTATTTTTTTATTCTTTCATAAACAAGCAATATGCTTGTCCAAGAGCTAGGAGCTATTTAATTCTGCTTTAATTAGGTTTTACTCTATCACCTAAAGATTTCGTGCTACAAGGGGTGTTGTAATACCTCACCTGTCCCCAAATGTTAACCACCCATTGATGGGAGGGGAGAGAGTATTTTGCTGGGAACGGGACTGGTTGTTATATATATTTACCCTACATTATTATGAGCGTTACTGTAGTCTATAACAACAAAATTTGTGGTTTAGCATGTGCATTGTGCAATCCAATGTTGGTCTCGATAAGATGGTTCACATTTGGGGATAAATGGGGGATTTATGACACACCCTGTGGTAAGAAAACCATACGTGATAGGGAAAACTAACTATATTTTTGAGATCAGCGCACTCAAATTATATAGAATCACCAACTAGTTTGAAAAATCGATCGACAAGTTTTAAAATGTGTACTGGTGTAATTAGAGGGGATAATAGCGGATAGGATCGTTGACCATTTGGATTCCTACAAGCTGTTTGGGTACTCCCAACATGGGTTTAGAGGGCATAGGTCGTGTCTCACCAACTTGCTCGAGTTTTCCACGTCATGTTGAATGAGTATGATAAGAATAGGGCGATTGATATACTTTATCTCGACTCTGAGAAAGCCTTTGATAAGGTACCTCACCGCCGGCTAATGCCAAAGTGCGCGCGCTTGGTATTGGTGGGGAAGTAGGCTGGTGGATTAAAAGGAGCACCGACAATTCAGCGCAGGACAATTCAGCGCCGACAATTCAGCGCAAAGACAATTCAGCGCAAGACAATTCAGCGCCGACAATTCAGCGCAAGTCAGTACAGTTAAAAGTTTAGTTAAAAATAATAAAAATAAATCGCAATAAATAAAAAAGAGAAAAATTTGTATATTTATATATATGCTAAATTGGGTCTGCATCGAAGGAGTGACATTTCAAAGGAGTGACATAAATACCGTAACGAAGGAGTGACATAACGAAGGAGTGACAAATCGGAGATAAAATTCAAAGGAGTATAATTATTAAAATTTTATTTAAAAAAACAAAATTTGTTAGAATTGTTAAAATTAAGATTTTATTTCAAAAACTAGAAACCTAACCTAACCTAACCTAACCTAACCTAACAGTTGCAAGCCTCTCTTCCCTCTGGATTTGTTCTTTCTTCTTCTTTGTTGGTATTTTCGCGCTGAATTGTCTTGCGCTGAATTGTCTTTGAGCTGAATTGTCTTGCGCTGAATTGTCGGCGCTCAATTGTCGGCGCTCAATTGTCCTGCGCTAAATTGTCGGGTCACGGGATTAAAAACTGGCTGAAGAATAGGCGGCAGAGGGTTGTAATTAAAGGGGTTAGTTCGGGTTGGGCCTCGGTCACTAGCGGGATTCTCAGGGTTCCGTTTTGAGGTCACTGTTGTTTATCATTTACATAAATGATATCGACACTAGCATCGTCAGTAGGATCGCTAAATTCGCTGATGACACCAAGCTTGGGGCCAATGCTGGGACGCCCGAGGCGATCGAGGAACTGCGTGACGACCGACGTAGGATAGGAGAGCGGTCCGAAAAATGGCAAATGCCGTTTAACTTGGGTAAGTGCAAGATGATGCACATTGGCTACTCCAATCCCAAGTCGGACTACTCGATGTTGGGGAGTAATATCGAGGCGACTGATTTGGAAAAGGACTTGGGTGTGCTAATTAGCAGCGACCTTAAGTTTACCAAACTGCGTAGAGGTGGAAAAGAAAGCCCAGAAGCTGTTGGGTTATATCAGGAGGCAATTTCGATTTCGGAACAAGGAGATTGTGCTCTCTCTGTACAATTCTCTGGTTCGGCCGCACCTGGAGTATGCTGTGCGGTTCTGGTCGCCCACCCTCAGGAAAGATAGTGAGAGGCTGGAGCGAGTGCAGGCGAGGGCCACAAAGGTAATCTCTTCCGTTAGCCATATGGGCTACAATCGACGCTTACGCTCCCTGAATTTTTTTCGCTGGAAACTCGGAGGCTGCGCGGTCAACTCATCGAGGTTTTCAAGGTGTTACGCGGGTTCAACAATGTCGATTTTAGAAGCATGTTTAGTTTAAATGATAACCCAACTCGCAACAATGGTTGGAAGTTGGATTTGAAACGGTTTAGGACTAGTGTGTGTGGGAATTATTTTATGTATAAAATCTGTGACACATGGAACAGGTTACCTTCGGAAGTTGTGAACAGTTCCTCTGTGGATCATTTCAAAAAAAGGTTAAACCAAATCTTGCACATTATTTGAGGGTGTAGAAATTTTTCCGTATCACCCGTTGCCATTGGTACCTCCTCGGTATGGGCCGCAAGGCCTTTTGAGGTGCTACTTTTCCTTGTAACTCCTTGTAACTCTCTCTCTCTCTCTCTCTCTCTCTCTCTCTCTCTCTCTCCTGTGCTCGATGGAGGAAGATACCGTTTTGATTGGGGACTCGCAGATCAGGGGCCAGGAGAAGTACTTTGCTTCTGCAAACCGGGACAGGAGGAAGGTAAGGTGCTTACCTGGGCGGGGTACGGCGTACTTAAGGAAGGAGCTAGAGAAGCTGCGCGTAGCTAGTTTGAGGACTGCGATCGTTGTCCACGCTGGTGGCAACGACCTGTTCCTCAAAGGCGGTAGGATAGGTTTTACAGAAGGGATCATCACCGAGGTCATGTCTCTTGCGGATGATATAAAACTGAAGACAGACAGGGGAATGTTGATGGGTATTTTACCGGGGATGAATGCCAGTGACCACGCGCTCAGTAAGGTCATTGGCATCAACGAGAGGGTGCAAGACTTGAGCGTCCCTCTGGGCGTGAGGTTTATTGACCCATTCGACGCATTTTCGGGTAGGTGGGACCTTTACCAGAGGGATGGTGTCCACCTCGATGACAAGGGTAAAGGTGTGCTAGGCGCGCTGCTCGACCGGCACCTATACAGAATGGTGAGGTTGAGCCCGGGGAGAGATGACGGGCCCCCACCAGGGAGAGGTGATGTTGAGCCGGTGGTGGACGTACCATCAACTGAAGGATGCGTCCAGTACAGGTGGGTGACCTCCTTCCCCGTTGGAGGGGGCTCAGGCTCCTGCGGAAGTTGCCCCCTCGTTGGTGAGGGGCTCTTCAACTCCCGACAGCCCTGGCTGCTCGGGAAATGGGTCGGGCTAGGTGGCGGTCAGAATAGGGAAGGCTCCCTCTGTGCAGTGCTTTTTAATGCTAGGTCGATTAGGAATAAGTTTTGCGAGCTACGGGCGCTCTTAGCATCAGAATACCAGGATATCGTTGCTATCACCGAGTCCTGGATTCATACTGATCGTAGGGATTACGTTGGGGAGTTCGAGATTCCCGGGTATAGAATGTTTCACAAAGACCGTACCAGTGGGGAGGGGGGAGGGATACTAATATATGTGAGGGACACGTTGATTCTGGTTGACTGCCAGTTCCGATCGGAACGGGAGCTGATTGGCGTCGACCTAAACGTGGGAAGGACGAACTATAGGTTAATCTTGGTGTACAGACCTCCGCATCTCCTCTTCGAGGAGGATACAGCCCTGTACACCGAACTACATATAAGATCTGTGACACGTGGAACAGGTTACCTTCAGAAGTTGTGAACAGTTCCTCTGTGGATCATTTCAAGAAAAGGTTAGACCAAACCTTGCACACTATTTGAGGGTGTAGAAAATTTTCTCTGGCACCCGTTGCCATTGGTACCTCCTCGGTATGGGCCGCAAGGCCTTTCGAGGTACTTCTTTTCCTTGTAACTTCTTTTCCTTGTAACTCCTTGTAACTCTCTCTCTCTCTCTCTCTCTCTCTCTCTCTCTCTCTCTCTCTCTCATCTCTCATTATCTCTCTCTCTCTATATATATATATATATATATATACACATTAAATACATATACTGCGTGTATATGTGTATATATATATATATGTATGTATATATTATATATATATATATAATATATATATATATATATATTATATATATATATATACATAGAGGGTGTTTCAGGAGGAAAGGTCAAAACTTCGGGAGGTGATAGTATCGGACATTGTGAGAAAAAAAGTTCATATGAACATGTATCTAATTCTGTTGGTTACGGATATAGAGCTGTTTGAATCTGATGCGCGCGCAGCTCTTCCTCCCCCTTCCCTCTCCTATAACTTTGAACCATGTAAGCTGTAATGTAAGCATGTAACATAAGCCAATCGACAGCTGACTGTTGTGAGTGATATTGTTTGGTGTTTGAAGTCTTAAGAATGCCACACACCTTCACACATGCCGAATATGCAGATATGGTGTATGTCTACGGTTTTTGCGATGGAAGTGCAACAGCTGCTGTTGCAGAATACCGACGACAGTTTCCGAACGGCAGAATTCCGGATCGAAGAGTGTTTACCAGGGTTTTCAACACATTGCGTGAGACTGGTACACTTCCCAGCGCTCATGTTTCATCTGAACGTGAAGGTCAACAAGATGTGGATGAAGTGGAAAACATTATTCAGGTGGTAGAGCGTAGTCCTACTACTAGCTCACGAAGAATTTCTACACGTCTCGGTGTACCACACACAAGAGTATGGTGAACATTACGTGAGGAAGGCTTGCATCCATATCATGTACAGCGTGTACAACACCTTCAACCAGGAGACGCTGCCATACGACTGGAATTTTGTCATTGGGTAAATGCTAATCGCCGATTGCTTCGATTAATACTGTTCACCGATGAAGCTACTTTCACCCGTGACGGTATCAACAACACTCGTAACTCTCATTGGTGGTCAGACGAAAATCCAAATGCCACTGTGGAAACAAATTTTCAACATCGCTTCTCTACCAATGTGTGGTGTAGTATCATCGATGACCAGCTGATTGTCCCTGTTACTTTAGAGAATCGTCTTACAGGACAAAGTTACCTAGAATTTCTGCAAAATGAATTGCCAGGACTATTGGAGAATGTTCCTTTGGCTACACGCGCTGGTATGTGCTTTCAGCATGACGGAGCTACTTCACATTCTACCCGTCTAGTGATGCAATACCTAAATCTAACTTTCCCTGGTCGATGGATCGGCCGCGGTGGTCCCATTCAATGGCCACCAAGGTCTCCAGACCTCTCTCCGCTAGATTATTGTTTGTGGGGGTGGGTGAAAAGTCAAGTTTACAAAAGAAAGGTGGATACACGAGACGAATTGCTCGCGCGCATTTTGGATGCTGCTGCCCGCATAAAGGAACGTCAAGATCAACTCAGACGAACAACACGCGATCTTCGCACACGAGTTGCAAAGTGCATTGAGGTTGACGGTGGGATTTTCGAAAACGTATTGTAAACTGTAACAAATTTGTCATTTCTGTATCTGATACCATTCAAAATGCCAATGTTTAAACATTAAATGTTAGAAACAGTAATTGGTTTCTCTTTCTTGATTACCATTAACAATGCTTTTGTATTTGTAGATTCAGACAGCTCTATCTCCGTAACCATTCAGAACTTTTTTCTCACAATGACCGATACTATCACCTCCCGAAGTATTGACCTTTCCTCCTGAAACACCCTGTATATTAAGGTGTCACTTTTGTGTATGGTAAGAATTGAACCATCAAGAAGTTTCGGTCTGATCCTCTAGAAATGTGACATTGCATGTAAAAACGCTGATTATGAAGTTTCCTGAGAAAATATTAATATTTAGAGGTCGCTCAAGGCCATTAAAATTTTGATGACGCGTCGTTACTTGTTCTAAATTGAAATGCGCTTCCTTTCTCTGCCTCACCCCAGTATTATTTCAGTCGCCTTAATGGTAGGATGTGTTTGCATTAGTGTGTGTTATTTTAGTATTTTAGTCCTCCCTGATATAAAAAATTGCATGGTCATATCTATGACTAGTGTTGATGGACAAGAGAACCCTCCAAAGCGTGTGGTTGTTGACCTGGATACTATGAAAGAAAAAAGCTTGGAAAACTTTGTAACAAAAAACACAAAATCATTGTTCACGAAGCTCAACCTCCCAGATGAATTCTTGCAGAAAACTGCTGAGCAATGGGAAGAGGATACCCATTACCAGACTGCGAAAGAGACTATAAAAACTCTAACTGTAACAAATGACTTCACTGAACGTGGAGTTGCTCTCATCCAGGACTTTTCTGGATACCTAACCAAAGATGAAGACCAACTCCAGTTTCTTCTCCACGTTGTTGAAGACCATCGCAAGCATTGGACATGGGGACAAAAGCATATCTTGGTGGAAATAATGATTAATCATAATAATTACGCTACTGTCTGATGTTAATGTGCTTCATCTTAATATTATGATAATGTCTTCTGCACTTCCTGCTAATGACGGAAGATAATAAATTGTTTAAAAATATTTGGAAATTGTTTATATTCACACTTTCTGAGAATCTCGTATTCAATACTTCGAAGCCGTTGAGCGACCTCTAAATATTAAAATATCTCAATAAAACTTTGTGCACTGTTTTTACATCATATGGCATACTTTGATGAGGTCAGAGCACGGAAACTTAAAAGTTGAAAAATAAGTGACACCCTAATATATATATATATTTTGGTGCAAACAAAATCCGATTCCCGTTTTCAACCCCTTTCCTGTAGCAGCATTTTTTCTCTTTGCCGGCAACGGCCCACGCAAGTAGTAGTATGATGGCATTTGGGGATAGGAAAATGGATCAATTTCAAATTCCCCTCACCTTCGTTTATAAGGTGTCTTTCATGGTCTTTCACGAAGGAAAAAATTCCTCGCCTTCCTTTATAAGATTTAAATAAACAAATAAACAAACAAACATTCCCTGACGAGATGTTTAATACGAAAAATGGCACTTTTTACGCAGCGTTCTGGCGCGTTCCGGCTCATTCTTCTGCGTTCCGTCGTGTTCGTGGCCCCGTTAGTTTATCTTTTTAGCTGCAGATGGAGCAACATTCTCACACATGAGACTGATATTCTGTGTGTGTATATACAGTGCCCGCGAAAAGTATCCGATCACCCTGGAAATTTGTATTTTTTACATAAAAAACAATGTTTAAATGTATACTAACCTTATATTAGTATTTTGTCATCTGTCCTTTGGTTTGGATGACTTGTTCTAGACGTTTTGGCATGGATTTAATCAAGTTTTGACAAACTTCCACTGATATTTCCTTGCACCATACCTTTTTGATGGCTTCTTGTAATTTTTCGACTGAGCCAGTGTCGTGGCATTCAACCTTATTTTTTATTATTAGCCACATATTTTCTATCGGATTGAGATCTGGACTATTACCAGGCCAATCCAAAATATCAAATTTATTGTCAGTAATCCATTTTGTCACTATTTTGGCCCTGTGACATGGTGCACCCATCATGCATGTATGTTTTTGTCCTTTGGATTGCCATTGCCATTGGAAGTTTATCCTGTAGCATTGCTAAATACCGTGCACCATTCATAGTTGTGTTCTTCGGAAGAAAATATAGGTTTCCACGCCCATAGTAACCGAAACAACCCCAAACCATCACACTTGGAGGGTGTTTCATTGTCTTTAGGGTGTATTTAGGGTCCATCCTATTTGAGCCAATGGGCCGGCGAACCTTTTTGGACAACTTCTGAATGTCAAAAATGTCGACTCATCACTAAATAAAACCTTCTTCCAGTCATCAACAGTCCAATGAATATATTTTTTACAAAATGCGACACGTTTTTTACGCATTTTTTCATTAATGAACGGTTTCTTAGCAGCATGGCGAGATGGTAATCCGAGTACTTTTTGGAGCCGCTCCTGGATAGTTCGTTCAGAAACACCAGATAACAAATTATTCATATTAAATTTTATTTCTTTCGCAGTTATTGTTGGGTTTTTCAATACTAAACGTTTCATAAGTTTGTCTGTTCGTGAATTTGTTTTTCTCGGTCTGCCAGATCGTTTTTTAGGGACTGGCGTGGTTAGGCCGGCATTGTTCTTAGCCCGTGAAACCCATAAATTAACGGTACTTTGGGATATGTTTAATTCCTTAGCTATCTGTCTCTGTGATTTCCCACATGTATGCAAAGCAACAATAGCACCTCGACAATCACTCTTAAGTTGTTTTTTAGCACACATTATATATAAATTTTATTTACACCACTTTCTGTAAAAAATAACAAAATATCAATAAATTTACACAAACAGTGAAATCTGACAACTTTGAGACACAGCCACCCGCAACGAAGGCTACCAGAACACTAATTTGAGAATGCGTTGGATAGCTCTCATATCAGCGAGCAACCTCAAAGTTACCAGATGTCGCTAGAACAAATAGAAAGTGAATTATATGTCTCTGAATATCAAGGGAAAATATTGTATTTTCTTGAGTGATCGGATACTTTTCGCGGGCACTGTATATATATATATATGGGAATGAACTCAGTATCATTTATATATATATATATATATATATATATATATATATATATATATATATAATATATACGTACTTTACAGGTAAAAACTAAATAGCAGAGTCGCCTTATGAATAAAGAGTTTGACACTCAATTTTGAACCTTATACCCTTAAACAATAAAAAGTGAACAGACGAAAACATTCAATGAATATTTGAAACTTGTATTGTGTTCTCTGTGGCATTTTTACCATATAGCTAAACGAATACATGCGTTTTTTCTTCAGGTTAAATATATGTAGGTGTTACAAAAAATCAGGCTAATAACTATTTATTTACTAATCAAATTCCCAATTAATATTTGTATTATATGAATTTAAATAAAAAATATTAAATAAAATTAAAATAAACTACATTTTATTTTCAATTATAGTGGTAACTTTTGTTTTTCTTAATTAAAATTCATCTGTTCTATACAATTATGCAGATAGACTGACATATAAGCGTTTAACCACCATACATATTATCTACCTTTAATTAGAAGCTTAAGCATCATTATTATTACTAGTTTATCGTTATATAAATATATACAGTATATATATATATATATATATTATATATATATATATATATATATATATATATATAAGGTGTCCATAAATGGTTACCCTGATTAAAGCATGCTATAACTTTAAAATAAACACTCGTATGCAAACACAGTTTTAATCATAAGTAGATAAACATACAAAGTTTTGATACATAGTTAATGAACTTAATAGGCTTCCACATGTGCACCCCTAGTGGCACGTAAAATGTCTAAACGGTATTCACACTCACGCCACACATTTTCCAACATTTGTGGGTTAACTGTTGCAATTGAATCCGTAATGCGTTCTCGCAATGTCCTGATATCTGGAACAACTGTTGCATAAACCAAATCTTTAACATGAGCCAAGAGAAAGAAATCCAGCGGGGTAATGTCTGGTGATCTTGGGGCCATGGGATTGGCCCGTCCCTGCCAATCCATTGATTTGGAAATGTTGTGTCGAGAGTTACACGAACAACATGCGCCCAATGAAGGGGTGCCCCATCTTGTTGGAAGACGACAGTTGAATGTTTTCCACCGTCCCATCGGAAACTGATGGTCTACCACTGCTCTTTCCCTTTTCCACTTTTCCAGTTTCCAAGAATTATTTCATGCACGACTTAATTAACTTCACATCAGGTGGCTTCTTTCCATACTTTGTTCTGAACCTTCGCTGAACACCGACAGGAGATTTTGTTTCTGCAAGCCACACAACATATTGTGCCTTTTCTGTCACTGACGCCATCTTAACTGAACAGCTACTACAGCGCTCATAGCGGCGAATGCGGTAGACGAAACACACCGGCTCAGAAACTCTATGCGTGTACGAGATCACCTGTGAAAAGAAAACGGATGTAAGATTCGTCATTAAAACATGAGAGCATACTCTTTTCAGGGTAAACGTGTATGGACACCCTGTATATATATATATATATATATATATATATATATATATATATATATATATATATAATATATATATATATATATATATATATATATATATATATATATATATATATATATATATATTTCATAAGTTTACTTATTCAAAGTAATTGATATTTCTTTTACGCAATTAAGTACGATAAACATAACTGGCAACTCAGTCCACAATCTTGCCAGATAAAATGCATCCGGATATTATTTTCCAAACTAATTAATAATAAACAATTTTAAAAGTAGGTAATTATTTCTAGTGTTTTATCTGTAACGAGAAAGTTATTATTATTATTGACACCAATTATCGGCCATAAATTACACAGGCCTCCGAATGAGAACTTTGCAAGAGCTGTTTTCTTACTAATAACTGATTTTATATGATTCAACTTTGCTGATTTCGAATAAGGTGTTCATTTTCTATCACGTAAGGATTTTCTGCAAACTGGAAGGGAAAAACAACAACATAAATAAATATTATTTATTTCAATTTACATTGGGTACTTATTTCGCATTTCTTTGATGTCTTGGCCAGTCAGTTTTAATGAAAATTACTTACATATGTAATATGAAATATGACATTTTGTGAAAAATCTGTACGTGATGGCGAAAATTAATATTATTTTGGAATCAGCGTGCAAAAATTACTATATAAGTGATAAAATATTTCGGACAGCAAAACCATCGCAGGCATATGTTATCTACTAGCCATTATTATATTCAGAGATGGCAGCTGTAAACACGTCACCTTTTATAGTGCTTCAAATGTAAAAATTTATTTCAAAGCACTTTTTCATGCAACATTGGAGAATATATTTTAAATATTTTTACTCAGAAATGAAAATCGGCAATTTCTTCATACTGTAGTTAATTTATTGTTTTTGACGAATAGCTAAATTAATATTCCTTCAATTATAACACGAAATCCATTATGCGATGAATTTAAAACAGAAGCATTTTTATAATGCAGAATGTGTAGTAGAAAACACGACATATAATATGTCTATATACGTGTTTATTTTAAAATGGTAGAAATATGTAAGATTGATATTTCGTTGATGGTTATAGGACCATCAGATTCAATTTAGCAGCGTTACCCGAAGTGATGCAAAATCCATTTTCTCCACACATCTGCAATACAGAAAACGGAATTTTGGTTTAGTGAGTGGGAGGGGGAAGCTCTAAATTAAATATGTTTGTTTTTGTTCATTCTATAAATTTAAAACATTACTTGTAAGCAATTAGCTTCACTGATTAATATAATTTCTTTTCAAAAGTTTACTAATCCACATTTTCAGCAGCTTGCCACAATTATGCAAATGGGCAAATGATTGCAAAATTCCCGTAAGGTTATAATATGTTTCAAAACGACTGAAATATAAGTTGCTGGATACGCTTTTTTGTACATTGAGGGAAGAGCCCCTAAATATCAGCGCTGCAAAGATACATGAATACAGATATAAAAATCATTCGTTTTTCTCATTAATGAGCCATGAATTTTGTCGGTAGTCATTAGTCAAATTACATAGTGCAAGTACACAACGAATTGAAATTATGGTGAAATATGGAAACTATCTGTGTACTGCTACACAGAGAGATGAAGGTATTTAAACCCAGACTCTAGTCGAAAACATCTTTCTTTATGCGAACTCTACAGCAGAAGGTTGGCTAATACTTCACACCCTTTACCAGTTTGTGAGTATTTTTAAACTCTTTTAGCATCTTAACTGATAATCATTATTTTCAGGATAGGTTTTGAAGAACATCTTACTCTAGATGTTCTATTCCAGAATATTTCTTGTGCATGAATAATAATATACATATATATATATTCCAGAATGTTTCTTTTGAATGAATAATATATATATATATATATATATATATATATATATATATATATGATTCGGCAATGCACTGGTTAGCATCGCTGACTACGTACCGCAGTGGTCGACCCCTGACGACGAAAGGCGGCTCGCAACAAACCCAACTGTTTACCCATCCATACAATAAAATTAGTTGGTAGATAAATGTGTACCCTGGGTAGACTAATGATTAACACAGCCAGATGCTGGTGGGCGTGGTTAATATTCCACGTTAAACTGTGGATATAAGGTTAAGTGAGAAGGTTAACTTCGTCAGAATGAACAATCAAGGATATATATATATATATATATATATATATATATATATATATATATATATATATATATACACACACACACAGTCATTCGTAATTATTTTATTTTATTAAAACATTTCAAATTCATTGTAATGAACTTACTAAAGGGATATTTATCCACAAATTTCGGCGTATATTTAAGTCATTAGTTTAATTAGCATTTATTACTACAGCACCATGCTACGTCAAAACAGTCATTCACGATAATTCTAGTTCAATTATCACATGTGAAATTCATCACGACGAAAACTGTTGTATGGCACAGTTATCTGCAAAATCTCTGCCTATATATAGACTCATTATTTGATTATTACATAATACTATTGTACCATGCTACGTCAAAATTTTTAGTCGCTCTTCAGCAAACGGGCGCTCGGGTTTTAAAAACGGCTTCATTTTTAGAGAAATTAAAAATCTTGTAATGTTTTAACCCACATCACATTCAATAGTAATTTGCAACTATTTACAATAAGCCGACTTAATTTCGCGTCTAACGTTTTAAATAAGATGCAGATAGTTTTACAGTTAAATTATTACGTTGTCAACCTCCACCACCTATGGTAGGTTTACAAAAATAAAAGCCTGATGAAGCTGTATGTTCGTGACAATGTAATTTAAAGAATATTAGCTAAGAAATTGCAAATTATCTGTATAACGCAATAAAGTAAATTTTATATCTTGAAATTACATAATATTATGCATGATACTCTTCCATTTTTAAAATCTATACACAGTATACATACACCCCTATTTTGGTATCAACAATATCTGATACCCAAGCTGGCACTACCTTGTCGCGGTGTAGGGGCCCGAGTGTACTACGTTCTTTATTCCCGGAATAGGTGAAAATTTCCTGTTTTGTAACCTCGAATGAATGAGGGGGTTGGACGTGATTACTCGCTAAAAGTACTAACTATTCTAGAAGCCAGGACAGGCCGAGCAAGCCGCTGGTGGAGTTGCTCAGGCAACAATTTAATTGCTCGTGAAACCAATGATGATCCTCGAAATCGGTCGAACTTTTGATATACGACTTGGCGCGGAAACAGACTACGAGAAAGGAATAACCAATATAAAATTTCCACTATTAATGCAAGCACGTTCACAGGTAAAGAGGAGGAAGTGGTTGAATTGATAGAGGAAAGACGACTAGACATTCTGGGGGTATGTGAGGTTAGATATCTTGGAGAGGGAATTAAAACTCTGCACAAAGATTTGTAATGATGTACAAAGGAAGACCGGGTGAAAAAAGACACGGAGTGCCGATTATTTTCAAACCTGAATTACAAAAAAGTAATAGATGCAGTACTTGTTAATGAGAGAATAATGGCTATCACTTTAAGACTTAAAGATAAAACGATGAGCATTATCCAAGTCTACGCACCACATCAAGGGAGACCAATGGAGGAAAAACGGAATTTTTAGAAAATCTACAAGATGTATATGATAGGATGAGAGGCACGATCTAAATTGTTATGGTAGACCTGAACGCACATGTGGGTTATCAGAGAAATGGATTAGAGTCTGTTGTTGGAGCTTTTGGGATGGGGAAAGAAGTACGGACGGTGATAGACTGTTGGATTTTGCAGTGAGAAACGGCCTTGCAGGAATGAATAGCTTTTTTAGACACGATGAGAATAAAAAATGGACGTAGTTTTGGATGTGAAAAGTGTACCATCCGTTTCATTAGATGGATATCATAGATTAGTGATAGGCAAAATAAGATGGGTGAAAAGGATCCGAACCAGAAAACTTTTTAAAGAACGATATAAAATAGAAAATTTAAAAGATCAAAATATATTAGAAAGTTTCAAACAAAAGATGAGAGAAAAATGGATGGAAGCTTCAGATACAGCTGAAAATGTTGAAGAAGGATGGAGAAAACTTAAGGAAGGGATTGAGCTGGTGGTAAGGGAAACAGTTGGAGTTAAGAAAATAAGTGGGGGGAGAAAGAAGAGGACTGTATGGTGGACGAAGGAGGTCAAGGAAGCCGTGAAAAGAAAAATGAGATGTTTCGTTTATGGATAAAAAACAGAACGGAAGAGAGCAGACGCAACTATATCACAGCAAGAAATCATTCAGAAACAATAAAAAGACGATCTAAAGGAGAGACATGGGGAAGAATTGGACAAGACCTATAGGAAGATATGAGAGGTACGAAAAAATTAATCTGTGGAATGGCGAAAAAATATAGAAAGGGAGATAATATTGATTCTCATTCAATAGTAAGTAAAGAAGGAGAGCCCCTATTTGACCCTATCGATGTGGAAGACAGATGGAAAGAATATTTTAACGAACTACTAAATGTAGTGAATGAGGAACCGCAGGTAAAAGAAAGAGATCCAGGAGTACGAGTACGGGAAGAAGAGCAATACGAAGATCTGCTGGTACGGGAAGAAGAGTCGGATGAAGCCCAACCTATTAGTATTAATGAGGTAAAAAATGCAATTAAAGAACTTAAAAACGGCAAGAGTCCTGGAATTGATGGTTTTAGTAATGAGTTCTATAAAACTGAAGAACTTGCTGGATGGTTGACTGAGGTGTTTAACCAAGCATGGAATGAGGAATGTATATCATGAGTGGAGTAAAGCAATAATATGGCCGGTATAAAAAAAAGGCGATAAACGAGACTGTCAAAATTATAGAAGAATTTCGCTGCTTACCTGCGCAAACAAAATTTATAAAAGAATCTTAGAGAGGAGTCGAAGATCGATGGTGGAGGAATCAATTGGAGAATGGCAGTATGGGTTTAGACCCAACAGAAGCACTATGGACTTGGTGTTTTCGTTGAAAATGATAACGGAGAAGAGTATAGAGTGGAATAAAAAGGCGTACAGTGCTTTCATAGACCTAGAAAAAGCCTTTAACCGGGTACCAAGAAGTAGATTATGGCAGGTGTTGGAAGATACAATATATAGATTAATTCATAAACTGATAAAGGTCATCAAGGGCTTGTATGAAATATGCAGTAACACGGTAGGATCAAATGAAGGAAGAGAAAATTGGTTCAATGTGGTAACAGCAGTGCGACAGGGAAGCGTGATTTCGCCACTATTGTTTATTCTCTGTATGGATAGATGTCTGAAAAGAATTTGTACTCGGGAATATAAAGAACACACTTTCGTATACGCAGACGATGCAGCGGTGATAACAAGAGATCTTGAGGAGTTACAGAGAGCGCTACAAAGATGGGATGAAATTATGAGTGAACATGGCATGAAGATCAAAAGGGCGAAGACCGAAGTGATGGCACAATCAAGGAATAGAGAGAACATAAAAGTAAAAATAGGGGAAACACAGCTAAAGCAGGCTGATAAGTTCAAATACTTAGGAGTGATTGTAAGTGAGCAAGGAAGTGTGGAGAAGAGTTAAAAGAAAGAATTGGGAAGTTCTCGAGGAATGTGGGGATGCTTTATTCCATCCTGAGAGAAAAAAATTTACCAACTGTGGTGAAAATTTTAATATACACCACGATTTTTCTCCCAATATTAATTTATGGATCAGAGTGTTGGGCCTTGGGCACTTCTCAAAAGAGTAGGACTGAAGCAGCGGAGATGCGAGTTTTGAGGCAAGAACTTGGAGTGCAGTCAGTATTAACTTGTATAGAGGAAAACCATCTAAGGTGGTACGGTAGCCCTGTTCAAAAATCAACTTTTTCTTATTTTCATAGGTTTCTGTACTTTTTCCCATGCTTTTTGACCTGAGAAGGCCGAAAATCACAACCATTTTGACCTAGGTTGTTGGGAAGCATTGCCGCATGGAGCTTTAAGTTTTCTGCCTTGAAATCGGCCAAAAGCACCAGTTCCGGGGTCCCTTGAATCATGTTTTGCACTATAACGTTTTATCTAAACAAGATAGAGCAACAAAATAGGCACCAAATTAAAGTGTTTTTAATCCTCTTTCTAACTTATACAATTATGATAGTCTTGGAACAAGAAATGGCACATTGGTACATACAAAGATTTCAGAAATATCACAAAATTCGTTTCCTCACACTCAAGGCAGACAAGGCGCCTTATTCATGACACAAATTTGAGATTAACATTTTGTCACAAGTCTAATCGATCAAGAAGTGAAAGCATTACATGATGATTAATTTCATAATGACATTTACACAGTCAGTTGTTGAGAGTTTGTTTCTTGAAGCTGTCAAAGCGGCGTCTGTTGAACTCCACAGCTTGAAGGAGATAGTCCCTTTGCTTGGCATCTGTTGTTATGACATTTGCAAAGTCGCTCATCATCTTGACACCACGTTCAGCAATATCATTCACCGCTTTCAGATTCTTAACATAGTCCAACGCTTTTCTGTAGTCTCATTCTGTGGCCAAGACGTGACAGGTTCCAGAAGCCACTCGGATCCAATGTTCAGTGTGTCCAGCAGGAAATGTGATTCTGGGCCAATGAGATCAACCAGGGTGGTCTTAGCTGTGACTCTCTGGAATAGAGGCTTTCCTGTTCTGAAGCTGTCTGGCTTCTCAGTGGCATGTAACTGGGCAGCAATGTCGTGCTTCAATGTGTCACTCAATCTACTGCTGAACAGGGCAAATGGCACGACTTCCTGCGTCAGGTACCATTTGTGGTTTTCCATCTTATTAAGTACTGCATCAGCAAGCTCTGGGTCAGTTTTCTTGTACTTCAACATGTCCTGGATTAGACTTAGATCATTCACGGGAGCATCTGCAGCAGACATTGACATCATCCATACAGGAGTGTAGAACAGCGCAAGGAAGGTGTTGAGTCTTTCCAGCTTTGATACAGTGTCTTCGTCGTACTCAAGTTGATCTGCAAACATCAGCATTTTCATGGAGTACAGGTTTCTGGCCATCCATCTGGCCTGATGAATGGCGCCTGGTCGACTCCAGTGAATACCTCGATGAGGCGTTCCTCCAAGAACAATGACTGTCAGTTCAGCCATTTCCCTGTAGTCGGCTCTTGGAAGCCTTTCTGCTGTTAGAATGTCTTGGAGTATTTCTTCACTGTTCTTCTTCTTTTCCTTCAGCCATTTGCTGTTGATAGCCAGCATCTTTGGGTTTTCCTTGGACAAGTCCGTCCAAACATCCTTCAGATGCTCAAACCAGGGATTATCTGGCCCCTTCACCTTCCCAAACAGCTTCTCCCAAACTGCTCCTACTAGGATTTCCAGGATGTGATGTCGACAGGCCAGATAAAACACCTTTTTGTTCAGCATTTTCTCTAGCAGTTTGGCAGCTCCTCTGTGAACTCCACTGTTACTGGATGTAGTGTCAAAAACAAGGACAGTAACATTATCCGTAAGTTCCCATGTCTCCAGTAAATCCATTGAAGCCTCAGCCTGAGCTGTGCCAGAAGAATTGTCGATGACAGGTACTCCCAATAACTTTCCTTCAGTGTATGAAGGTGGACCAGACACTAGCACAGCTAAAGTCTCTGAGGTACTTCCAGGTTCACTGCCCAAGACATCTTTGAGCAACTTTCCATCCAGTGTAAGGCAGCGTACTGTGGGGGGGGGGGTTCACAAAACTTGGACATGTGACTCTGGCTGATATTATACCTGGGACAGCATTCTGTTGCGACGTGTTGTTGAGGTTGAGATGACGAAGTTATCCAGATCAGCCCCTCCAGCTTTCAAGGTGGCAGAAACCATGGCAGTAACTTGATTGTCTGATAAACCAAGACGATCAGCTGTATTGCAGATGACATCACATTCCATGACCTTCCTTGGAAACGTCAAAGTCACACTAGTCACAGTGTCTTGATGGTGAGAACATCCAGGACGAGGCTGATGGTAATCCATGTCCTCTGTGTTAGCGTCGTTGTCAGTTGAGTCACCCCAGGTAATGTCATCCACATGAACAACTGCCTCTTGTTCTGCTGCAGCTGTAAAATAGTACAACATGTTAAGACAGTAATTGTTAAGTACATGCTAAATATCGCAATGGAGTAAAACTTAAAACTTTTTGTAACGTTCAAAGTAATTAGTTTTACCTTGTTCTTGTCTATGCTGCAGTCTTTCATTCCTCGCTGCTTGCTGCAGGGATCTTGTCTCAAAAATCTTGTCATGACCAGACATATGACCTTTCCTCTCAGTCTTTTGGTCTTCGTAGAACCTGATATCCTCATCTTTCTTCTCTCTGGATAACAGTCTGTTGTTCTGTATTTCCTGGATTGCATCTGGAGCTCCTATATCGAACAGGCTGTCTAATTCCAGCACAAATGTTCCTCTTTTTCCTCCAGGGTTACTTGCTCTTCCTTTGCTTTTCACCAGAGCACGATGTTTCTCATGTAGTTTCATGAAGAGCTTCATTGCGTTGTACTTGGTCATTGTCTTGATCCTAGCCATCTGCCAGAATGGGATGATAGATTCAACTGTTTCATATGCAAGGTCTTGAACCATGGGCCTCCCTGCATTTTCCGGTAAATTCTGAAGATTAAGGAAATACTGGAACGCCTGTCTGCTGGTGGGAAGCTGGGAACCACTGATAAAAGCTGAAAGGTATCCAACCAGGAAAGTTTCAGTGAGAGATCTGGTAGATGGCCCAGTTGACACCTGCCTGTGGACAGTACGTGGAGGTTCTGAGATATCAACTGTGCGCCCACGGAGCTCCCTCAGCTCCTTGCTTAATGCCATTGTGAAGTTGTAACTTGTAGATGGTTTTCTAGATTCTGATTGAGTTTCTGTTGTTTCCTGAAAAATGATAGATAATTATTATTATTATTATTATTAATTATTATTTATTTATTATTATTATTATTATTATTATTATTATTATTTATTAATTTTATGCTCTTTCATTTGATACCTAATTTGTTGCTCTATCTTGTTTAGATCAAAAGTTAAAGTGCAAAACATAATTCAAGGGACCCCGGAATTGGCGCTTTGGCCGATTTCAAGGCAGAAAATTTAAAGCTCCATGCGGCAATGCTTCCCAACATCCTAGGTCAAAATAGTTGTGATTTTCGGCTTTTTCAGGTCAAAAAGCATGGGAAAATGTACAGAAACCTATGAAAATAAGAAAATGTTGATTTTTGAACAGGCCTAGTGGTACGGTCATATACGAAGAATGAGAGAGGAAAGGTACCCACTGCAATTTTATAATTGGACGCTGAAAGGAAGGAGACCAGTGGGAAGACCAAACAAAAGATGAAGAGATACCATACAAGAAGGTATCAGTGGTAGAGGAAGAACCATAGAAGATGTGGAGGAGAGCCAACTCTATCGGGATCGGTCGGCCTGGAGAAAGTTCATGGGGCTCGTTACCTGACAGGACATTCCTAACAGGGTGGATGGTAAGAAAGGTGAGAATACAGTATATACACCTAGCCAATCAATCACTACTGGTTAGAAGCGAAGATATTTTATAATAATAATCCCTGAAACTATATATATGTATATATATATGGTCGGCAAAAAAAAGGGAGACCTATCAAATCCTTCATATCTCGGCAAGTATGGTACATAGAACCATAAAATTTTAGTATGTTAGTACTAGGTAATTTTCTGGTGTGTATGCCATCTTTTATCATTTTAGCTGAGAAATTGGATTTATGGCGAATATTCCACGAAAATATTGCTAATCATAGATTCAAGTTGATAATTAAACCGATTTTAATTAACGTAAGCCAACTGCAGGAGGTTTGCACAAGCTTCTTAAGAAAATCGATAAAACAGGATATATCAAAAGAATACCAGGTAGCGGTATTAAATTTGGCCACCAAACAGTCCTGATTTAAATCCTGTCGATTACGCCCTTTGGGAAAATTTGCCACAGAGAATTTATCAGGTCAAAGGAGGAAATGTGGCTCATTTGCGACAGCTTCTTCTGGAAAAATGGGATGAGCTACCACAAGAGCAAATCAATAAAACCATAGATTAGTTCCATCTTAGACTGAAAAAGGTTGTAGAAGTTCGTGGTAAACATATCGAGCAGATTTTTTAACATCAAGGTAGCACCATATGTGAGTACTTTATAACTTTTTATTTGCACATACAATACAGTAGTAGTATAAATGGAGAATTTCCAGTGGCATAAATAAATGTTAAATAAATCCGTAATTTTCATTGGTTTTCTTTGAAATCCGCTCATCTTATAGGAAATTTACTTATTTGTGGGGTGTGAAAAAATTAATGAAATCTGACCATAACTTTGGATTTTACAGCCAACGTTCAGGGTCTCCCTTTTTTTGCCGACCCATTATATATATATATATTGCAAAGACATTAATCCAACTAGGACCATAATTAATTCAGAAATATCAATATAATAATAATAATGAAATAATTCACTGTCAATAAAGAAGCTAAATACTAGTAAAACAAATTTCATAATTTTATTAATAAAAGAAATGTGTATCTTCATGAACTTTATACCAACTCTTTCGCTGAAGGTTATATAATTATAATTATAACCTAAAAATTTCAAGGAGCTATACTATAATGTTTAACTTCGGCGTGTAACCACTGAACAGGGTTTATTACTCCTTTTTCTTTCTTATACAACGTACTACTTCCGTTTCAAAATGTAATGAAGCAAGTGCATTTTATTTACAAATGGAATGTCGTGATCAATAGCAAATCTAGAAAAATAAATATTTTATAAGTCCTCAAGCATTTCGCTCATACGAAACAGAACAAGTTATTCAACACTCTACCACGAATTCACATCAAAATCACACATTTTCACCGATTTGAAGCTGTGGAGTGATTTTAATTACAGATACAAAAAATACTATACATGTAATTTCGCCTAAAAACAGGCTGAAATATCGATTAACAACAGAATACTAATACAATGCTAGGACTAGTGTGCATTACACTACTACTTAGTCATTTTGCGTATGTGATCTAGAATTAAATGTATATTATGTATCGTTGGCCAACGCCCATGTCCAGCATCGAACTCTCTGTATAGTATTGCCAACATACCTATAACAATGACTTTGTATGTTTTTATTTATTTCAATAATAATAACAGTTGAAAACTAATACATACCCTGATCGTTAATTCTCATTCATGAATTTAACTGGATTTATATGTATTGTTCTTAATTAAGAATCAACTAAAATCTAACTCTTAAGAACGAAATTAAATAAGTAGATAGAGCAGCTTCACAATGGCTATCCCTGTCTCTTCTATCCTGTGTACAGTCCATTCATCACATACTCCTCAAATCCTCGCCATTCTATATATTTTAGTATATATATATATATAATATTATATATACAGGGCGTCCCAAAAAAATGTATACACACTTTAAATAATCATAAAGGCAGTGTTTATTAAAATACATTTCATTTTCAAAATGTAATAGAATCTACAGACATTATTTAATTGTTTTGTCAACGCCTGTTTTCAAACTGACGTCCGTTCTGGTCCAGGCACTGCTGATAACGCGAAGCAATGGAATCGCAAACATCACGAAACATTTCGTTTGGTATTTGTGTGCATTCTCGTTCAATGGCTGCTCTCAATTCAGCGACTGTTGCAGGTTTTATAGCGTAGACTTTGTCTTTTAAGTATCCCCATAAAAAAGTCTAGTGGTGTGAGGTCTGGTGAACGCGGAGGGTATTCTACGAAACCCCGTCGTCCAATCCACATCCACATCGTGCCAAGTACCACTCGCAATACTCCACTCTTCGGTCCGGATCATCTTCATTAATAGCATGGACTAATCTTGGAATGTAACTTTTCCATTGACAGCGCTTCAAAATGCGTTGGACAGACGATTCTGAAATTCCTACCTCACGACTCGCTTGCCGCACAGATTTTCTTGGACTTTGGTGATACGTTTCCAGTACTCTTTCTTGCTTTGTGGGGCTTGTCGATGTCCGTGGTCTTCCGGAACGCTTCTTGTGGACATTCTGAACAGTTCCATCGGCTTCAAACTTATCTCTAATTCGAGTGATGGTAAGTCGCGTTGGTGGATCTGTTTGAAACTCCCTCCTAAACTGTCTTTGCACTTCAACTGCGTTTTCACACTTCCAGTGTTTGTGCAAGGTTTGTGCAAGATGGGTGCCCAAACAGTTGAGAGAAGAGCACAAGCGTAATCGTATGGACGTCTGCTCTCGTCTTTTGGCGCGGTATCATAATGAAGGTGAAAACTTTTTGGAGCGCATTATCACTGGAGATGAAACCTGGATCCATCACTATGAACCAGAAAGCAAACGACAGAGCATGCAATGGAAGCATCCAACATCTCCCGTTGCAAGGAAGTTCAAAGCGCAGCAGTCAGCAGGTAAAGTTATGCTAACACTGTTTTGGGATACACGAGGCCCTGTCCTTGAGCATTATCTAGAGCGTGGAACTACAGTAACAAGTGCATCGTATTCTGACATGCTTCGGAATGAGTTAAAGCAAGCAATTCGCACAAAACGGAGAGGAAGATTGTCGGAAGGTGTTATTCTGTTACACGACAATGCGCGCAATCATACCGCTGCACAGACTAGAAAATGCCTTCAAGAACTTAAATTTGAAGTTCTCGACCATCCAGCCTACAGTCCAGACCTGGCACCTTCGGATTTTTACCTGTTTGGACCACTAAAAGACACGTTGAGAGGTCAGCGATTTCAAGGCGATGATGACCTGAAGGAAGCGGTGCATGACTGGCCACGCACACAGCCAAAAACATTCTTTTGTGATGGCATTAGGAAGCGTGCAGATCGCTGGACTAAGTGTATTGAGAAACAGGGAGGCTATGTTGAGAAGTGATATGTTTATAAATCTATCAGCTGTGAAAATAAAACTGAAAATAAAAAGTGCGGATACTTATTGAATTACCCTCGTGTGTGTGTATATATATATATATATATATATATATATATATATATATATATATATATATGTGTGTGTGTGTGTGTGTGTGTGTGTGTGTGTGTGTGTGTGTGTGTGTGTGTGTGTGTTTGTGCGAAAAAGACAGTTAATCTATAATTTGCATATATATAATGCTAGGCTATTATTTCGACTTATGCTTGTATGTGTGCTTATCTTACGTGGCTTTTCTCTTATTACAGGTACTTGTTATTACGCTTGCTGCACAACACTAAGAAATATTGTATGCAATGCAAAGACCGTTTACAAGAGGAACTCAGAACAAATCATTGTAAGTTTTAATGTATATATTTATATATATATGTTTTTTTTTATATATATAGTGCAAGTTTTTATATATAATAACCTTGATTAACTTCCCCCCGAATTGTTCATTCTGACGAAGGTTAAGCTTTTCACTCCACCTTAGACCTACAGTTTAACGGAGAATCCGAACCACGCCCCCACCAGCAGCCCAGCGCCTTAACCACTAGGCCAACCATGGTACCCATATATATGTATATATATATACATATATATATATATATATGTGTTTGGGAAATAAGAGAACGACACATGTTAAACAATGTGGGCAAAAGTTTAGAGCAGTTTTAATTTTCGTCACTAGTGCTGAAAAGATAAAAATAAGAAATGTAACATAAATAATATCACCAACAAAGCATATTCTGTGTTAATATAATTATATTACTATAACGCGTGATGTTTTTTGTCCATGTCACATATTGTTCCTTTATCCAATATTTAGAGTTAGCGTTTTGGGGCCAAAACCAATCAAAATGTGGACGTCGCTCAAAATTTACTTGACGCGTTTGTACAGCCTCATTCAGTTCAGGCCCCAAGTCATCGATGGTCCATCATCGGGGAAGTGTGAGTAAGCTTTACTTTAGTAATATATATGCACACAGTGTGTATATATATATTTTCGGGTGCTGTGATTAACAATCACTTGTGAGATCGAACAACGCGTGTAGGATTCTAAAGGTACATTTTTATACACATCACCCAGTTCCGATGTCCGTAAATATATGTGCATGTTTGAAGGAGAGCAGCTTTAGCTCCATGCAAACTTCTTATACGTGGCTAGTTACTCAAAGAGCTGGTGCTGGCTCGACCATAGGCATTTTAATTTTTGTACATATTCTTTTTCAAGTCTCATTTTGGGGCTGATACTGAAAGAATGACTAGAGTTCCCCATACAGAGATGCAAGTCCTTAGCTTTGCAACGTTGAAAGAACACTACGGTTCGGCAAGCATAAATCATCCGCTTTCAGGAGACGCAGTAAGTCTTTAATGGAAGGAATTGATAGCCTTGTATTAGAGCTCTAGACCAAAACACCCATCTTCACATCGTGTATACTACACATTCAACTCGTGAATCAGTCACAAATCGTGAGTCAGCAGTATGTGCATCAAACTTCGATGGAGGGAATGAGCGCCAAACCTCACTACGCAGGAGTTTCCGAAACCCTCATGCATCACATCAACGTTGCCTGGCCTCAAAAGGTTGACCAATATATATATATATATATATATGATGAATAAAACCACGAAGGAAAGGAAACACAAAATGGTGCTCAAGCGCTTTCGTCTAATGACATCCTCAGGATGTCATTAGACGAAAGCGCTTGAGCACCATTTTGTGTTTCCTTTCCTTCGTGGTTTTATTCATCATAAATATTTTTCACGTGTTACCTTCGTGAAATAATTTTCATATATATATATATATATATACCGTCATTTTACCATCTCTTTATACATGCCTCATGTTTACAAAAGTCAGTATTCTTTCTTTCTGTGCTCTCAACCATTTCTCCATCAGCTTTTTTTCTACCCATCCTTTTTGTCATTCAGATAAATTCAATTACCGTCTTTTCTCCTGATAAACCTCAAATCCCATGCTCAAACCTGGTCACTATCACAATCCTGTGGGTCATTTCCCTTTGGCGAAATTGTACTTTCGCCCCCTCTTTCCTTTAATTTATCAGAGAAATTTTAAATTGAACAGTCTGCCTATACAGCTCTGTACCGGAGAATCCACCTTCCACATTCCTATTCCTCTCCCCGTTTTAAGACCAGCCGCATTTAGTTCAGATGTATAGTGTTTGACACAGAAATATTTTCGGTTCTGCTAAACAGAAGATGGGGAGTACTGGAACACCCATTTCTCCTGTCACTGTCCTCCTTGACTTTTGCCGTGGCTCATCTACCTTGTGAGCAGTCCAGCATGATCCCAAACATACACACACACGTCTCCCCTACTACTCACTACATATACTGTACCTGCATCTTACACACTACATAATCTTTTCAAATTTAAAAAAAGGCGCCAACTTCAAGAGCCTCGGAGTCGTCTGAGGAGGGGACCTTAGTCGTCTCCACTTCTGGCTCCTAGCTACCGATACAGGGAACACAGACGCTGGGTTTCGGGGATGGATCTGCTACCACCCAGTGGAGATATTCTTGTTCCTCAGCCTGATTCATAAATTTCTGCAACACATTCGTGGCTTTTTCTCAAATTTTCAATCTGCTGAACACCGCCTCTCCTCATCCAAACCTCATCCCTCAATGAAACTCAGGTTCCTGCGATGACAGTCAGCAACCCCTTTTTTGCACTCTCTTACTTTCTCTCCAAAGGTGAACGCTGCGTATATGTACGCAATGTCCTAACTTGTTCTCGTGTTCCCGATCCCCCGAATTCTATACCCTCTGCCTACGACTTACATGCCAATCTCAAACTAAATACACCTGCGCTGTTTACATTTCTCCTAATTCTACTGGCTATCCAAAATTCTTTTATTTCTCACCTCTCAGCACTCTTTTTACTCTGTGAAAGTTTTTTCTCCGTTGGGGTCCTCCGACCACAATCTTATAACTGTTTCCTCTTCTATCGCTCAAACCGGTCTTTGGATCCTCCCAAGAGGGTGTCCCTTTGGCACTTTAGCGTCACTGAATGGGAGGGCTTTAGGCAGTACTTTTGTAATTTCCCATGAAACGATTACTGCTTACGTTGCCGCGGCCGTTCCGAGTATGTTGAGAGCATCACGGAGGTGATTCTCTCGGGCTACATTCCATATTCTGTTCCTACTACTAATGCAAGATACCGTGGCTTAACTTTACTTATTCTAATGCTCGCCGCAGCAGAGAGGAGGCTTTCAGAAGGTACCGTCCCCATCTAACTTCTGACTCTCACTGAACTTATATTTCTACCTGAATTCATACAAAATCCGTTCTTTAAATCGTCTAAAACTCTTTCATCCGTCAAATATGTAAAAACCTATCCAATTCTAATTCTTCGCACTCTTTCAGGCATCTAGCTAAGAACCTCTTCAACAACTTTACCTCCTCTTGTTTCCCGCCTCTCTTCCACACCGACGGTCAGCAAAGCAGAAATCTTCGCTCAAACTTTCGCTTCCACCTCTACTATGGACGATACCAGTGCTGCGCCTCCAACTCCTCCTCCCTCTGACTTTATCATGTCTTAAATTAGGATCGTTTCCAAGCAAGTTCTTTCAGGCCTATCTGGGGTCATCTCTAGGACGGTGTATGGGCCTGATGGTGTTCCTCCTGTTGTTCTTGTGCTTCAGTGCTAACATCCTGCCTAGGCAAACTCTTACGTTTTTGTCTCTCATCTGGTACTTTACCTTCCTGCTGGAAGTTTGCTTTGATTCAACCTGTCCCAAGGAGCGTTAACCGCAGTAGTATGGGGGCAAAATTAGAGAGTGCAATACAATTGCAAATGTTGGTCAATGTTGCAAAGGAAATTCTGCATAAGTTATGCAACAAAGGGGGAATATTGCAAGATGCTATGCACCAAAGGGGGAGGGGGAATGTTGCAAGAGCAACAAGGGGTTATGCAACTTGGAGGCGGAGTTATCCTCCAAAAGAAAGAGAGGAGAAGGAGAGAGAGGAAGAGGGGTGTTCGCCTGGCTGGCAGGAACCAAGCGCATATTAAGACTAAAGCCGAGCGGGCGTTGTCTTAATATGTTCCTAATCAGCTAGCTGACTTAATCAGCCAGTTGTCTTATCTGGCTGAGCTGCCACATTGCGCTATTTATTTAATTAAAACATATATTCTGGCTTAACCAGCCAGTTGACTTAGAAGGCGTAAATGGCTTGTTCAGTGTGCATTATTGAGTTGCCAGATTGCGTTTATTTATTTAATTAAAGCATATATTCTGGCTTAACCAGCAAGTTGACTTAAAGGCGTAATTGGCTTGTTCAGGTGTACATTATTAGGGTTGCCAGATTGTGCTATCCAGATATATTTGGCAGCTGGTTTAGAAATCCGTTTTAGAAGGCAGCCATTTTCTGTAATTAAATGTCGTGTACAACCAAAGAATTAAATAAAACACCATTCCATCTAGAGGAATTAATGGATTCAATTTCACGAAATATATAGAAAATAAATATACAATGGAATATATATGATCAAAAATAATAATAGCATAAGAAATATGAACGATGAATATATAATCAAAATAAATATAAAATGGAATATATATGACCAAAAATAATAATAGCATAAGAAATAAGAACGAGAAATATATAATCAATAATATACAAAACGTTGTATTATAACAATCAATATATTAGTACAGGAAATATATATATACAGAGGGTGTTTCAGGAGGAAAGGTCAATACTTCGGGAGGTGAGAGTATCGTTCATTGTGAGAAAAAAGTTCACATGAACATGTGTCTAATTCTGAATGGTTACGGAGATAGAGCTGTTTGAATCTACAAATACAAAAGCATTGTTAATGGTAATCAAGAAAGAGAAACCAATTACTGTTTCTAACATTTAATGTTTAAACATTGGCATTTCGAATGGTATCAAATACAGAAATAACAAATTTGTTACAGTTTACAATACGTTTTCGAAAATCCCACCGTCAACCTCAATGCACTTTGCAACTCGTGTGCGAAGATCGCGTGTTGTTCGTCTGAGTTGATCTTGACGTTCCTTTATGCGGGCAGCAGCATCCAAAATGCGCGCGAGCAATTCGTCTCGTGTATCCACCTTTCTTTTCTAAACTTGACTTTTCACCCACCCCCACAAACAATAATCTAACGGAGAGAGGTCTGGAGACCTTGATGGCCATTGAATGGGACCACCGCGGCCGATCCATCGACCAGGGAAAGTTTGATTTAGGTATTGCATCACTAGACGGGTAGAATGTGAAGGAGCTCCGTCATGCTGAAAGTACATACCAGCGTGTGTAGCCAAAGGAACATCCTCCAATAGTCCTGGCAATTCATTTTGCAGAAATTCTAGGTAACTTTGTCCTGTAAGACGATTCTCTAAAGTAACAGGGACAATCAGCTGATCATCGATGATACCGCACCACACATTGGCAGAGAAGCGATGTTGAAAATTTGTTTCCACAGTGGCATTTGGATTTTTGGATTTTCGTCTGACCACCGATGAGAGTTACGAGTGTTGTTGATATCGTCACGGGTGAAAGTAGCTTCATCGGTGAACAGTATTAATCGAAGCAATCGGAGATTAGCATTTACCCAATGACAAAATTCCAGTCGCATGGCAGCGTCTCCTGGTTGAAGGTGTTGTACACGCTGTACATGATATGGATGCAAGCCTTCCTCACGTAATGTTCACCATACTCTTGTGTGTGGTACACCGAGCGTGTAGAAATTCTTCGTGAGCTAGTAGTAGGACTATGATTTACCAACTGAAGAATGTTTTCCACTTCATCCACATCTTGTTGACCTTCACGTTCAGATGAAACATGAGCGCTGGGAAGTGTACCAATCTCACGCAATGTGTTGAAAACCCTGGTAAACACTCTTCGATCCAGAATTCTGCATTTTGGAAACCGTCGACGGCATTCTGCAACAGCAGCTGTTGCACTTCCATCGCAAAAACCGTAGACATACACCATATCTGCATATTCGGCATGTGTGAAGGTGTGTGGCATTCTTAACACTGCTTCAAACACCAAACAATATCACTCACAACAGTCAGCTGTCGATTGGCTTATGTTACATGCTTACATTACAGCTTAAATGGTTCAAGGTTATAGGGGAGGGAGGGGGGAGAAAGTGCTGCGCGCGCATCAGATTCAAACAGCTCTATATCCGTACCCATTCAGAATTAGACACCTGTTCATATGAACTTTTTTCCTCACAATGTCCGATACTATCACCTCCCGAAATATTGATCTTTCCTCCTGAAACACCTTGTGTGTGTATATATATATATATATATATATATATATACACACACACAGTTATATTAAATAATTAAATATATTGAAAATAATAATATACGAAACGTAAATCAATTGCATTGCACATTAGTCCAGGGTATATATATATGTATATATATACATATACACACAATTAAATAAATAAATATACATCAAAATACTTTATGTTCTACGGCGCAAAACGCTAAACTCACACATAATCGAGTCTACATTCACATCGTTATTACTTTGCACTACACGGTAAAACCGTCCAAGCAATACTTCACCGCTCAAATTATACGGATGCCTATACTCGACATAAATGGTTTCCATATCGTTCAATACTATTTTTGTCCCCACTTTACATTCGGTTGGCAAGTTATCTTTAAACACGGCTAGAATACAATCAAAAGCACGCACAAAGAGGTCATCGTTAACCACAACATCATTATTAAATACAAGTTTATAAACACGCCTTTCCAATCGAGAGTTTTTTCTTAACGTCCCGAGCTTTTCAATCGTGGACTCTTCTTCACTCTGCATAGCGGCAATTGAAATAATCTTCCAAGTCGTAACGACAGCTATTCATTATAAAGAGATACAGCTCTTCAGGGTGAACAGTGTAGGCAAGCTCTACCCTGTACCGCTCAAGTGCTTTGTATCAAAATTCGGGATATTTCGAAGAGTCTAAACCTTTTAAATATGCATCCAGCTCTCGACCATTTTCGCCTTCTTCATTCCTACAATCGATAAATCCGTCGAGCAGAGCGGTGTATACGTATTCAAGAACCGTATCAAAATAAATCATATCCGTAACACGAGCGTCTAATATAGGTTTAAGCTTGCTGAATCCGACGATTTCAAACATTCTGTCGAGGATGAAACGGTTTCGCGTAGGTACAAGAACGTTATTATCAGATGCATTCTTCCACATCAGTCGTATATCAATGCATAGCTGATCGTTATTTATACACAACGTGCAAACAACGGCATATGAGGGGACATCACTAATCTGTTCTTTTCTTTTACCTACACCTGCAGGTATTTTATAACGGTCCTCTTCCCACTTCTCAACTATCACGAAGACTCTATTCATCTCCTCAACACTTAAATAAATAACATTACGTTTACCAGAGTTTGCTTGCCTGCAAATCGTTTGAAGTACATAGTTAATGGTGCCGGTTTCACGCCTGAACACGCGCAATGACTTCGTCACGGGGACATCGTACGAGGCGTTGAGAATGCTTCTCAAAGGAAGTTCCATCCTATTCGCACGTCTAGTTGGTTCAAGCGCTGAGATGACTATGAGCCACAGGTGGACGGATCGGTTCGACGGGTGGAGTGAGTCAAGCTGATGAAACGTGTACAGGTTTGTTCGAACTCGTGTGTTTCGCGGGGGGGTGAGGTACACGGGTGGGCGGCTCGCTTGGGGGAGCGAGTCACACCATAAACTGCTGAAGCGTTTACAGGCTTGTTCGAACACTTGTGCCCCTGGACTAAACTCTGTCAAAAACTCACACAGCCCATTATCCACAATCTCACTACAAACCTCGTCATGATATACATGGTGTCCATAAATGTTTACTCTGAAAACAGTATGCTTTCATGTTTTAATGACGAATCTTACATCCGTTTTCTTTTTACAGGTGATCTCGTACACGCATATAGTTTCTGTGCTGGTGTGTTTCGTCTACCGCATTCACCAATAGGAGCGCTGTAGTAGCTGTTCAGTTCAGTTCAGTTCAGCATTGACGAGGATAATGACGTCTTGTTAAGTGTCTGCTTTTCAGACGAGGCTACGTTTCATCTTTGTGGTAGAGTCAAAAGACACAATGTGCGTATTTGGGGATCGGAAAACCCACGTGCCGTAAGGAAGCATATTCGGGGCAGTCCGAAGGTCAATGTCTGGTGTGGACTAATGCATGACCAGAAAATTGGTCCTTTCTTCTTCGCTGAGAACACTGTTTCCGCAACTGTGTACCTGGATATGCTCACCAATTACGCCATCCCCCAGCTGCAGGACAGGCAGCCGACTGTCATCTTCCAACAAGATGGGTCACCCACTCATTGGGCGCATGTTGTTCGTGAAACTCTCGACGCAACATTTCCAAATCGATGGATTGGCAGGGACGGGCCAATCCCATGGCCCCCAAGATCACCAGATATTACCCCGCTGGATTTCTTTCTCTGGGCTCATGTTAAAGATTTGGTTTATGCAAAAGTTGTTCTAGATATCAGGACATTGCGAGAACGCATTACGGATGCAATTGCAACAGTTAACCCACAAATGTTGGAAAATGTGTGGCGTGATTGTGAATACCGTTTATACATTTTACGTGCCACTAGGGGTGCACATGTGGAAGCTTATTAAGTTCATTAACTATGTATCAAAGCTTTGTATGTTTTTCTACTTATGATTAAAACTGTGTTTGAATACGAGTGTTTATTTAAAAGTTATAGCATGCTTTAATCAGGGTAATCATTTATGGACACCCTATATATTAATATAGTGGTAAAAATACTTAAGATTCTCCATGATGACAAGATTTACATTCTCATCCGTAGGGTACGAGTAGTCGGTATGATGTAAAATGACATAATATCACTTGTCACACCACTTATTAACAAGACTCACTCTCCATAACCGTTGCTTATCTTCTGAACGTGTTGCTTCTTCTACTTCGCGGTATATGTGAGCTTTTATAAAGGTTACGTCTACAACATACTTCAATACATCGCTTGACTACGAAATCCTACAATGGCCTCGCCAGAATACCCGTAGAGTATTTGAACATCTTGGTTCTTCGCACGGCTCAATGTAGCCTTAAAAGTATCAAAGGAGGGGGAAATAGGGAGTTTTTCAGTAACCACCACATCTTCGCACTTTGCTGAATACCACTTCATAAACGTTGAACACGCAATATTAAAGGTAGCCATTACTATTTTTCGTCTATGCGGGAGAATACACGTCTGAACTCAAGGGTATGCAGAGGTCAACTGAGCACGCAGGGATAAATATGCTTAGGTAGTGGCAGGAGTCACGTAGCCAATCTTACAGTGGGCGGAGCTTAGCTTTTTACTGTACACACACACACACACACACACACACACACACACACAAATGAGAAAATGAAACCTTAATTGAAACAAATACACGTGTTAAATAAACATATCGTTAACAATACACATATATATAAATACAATCAAGGATTAAGGTAACCAAAGGGCACGGTATCATAGGTACCAGGCACCTAGTAACGCTTCCTATAGGTGCTACGGCATACCTTCGTGCCCTTAAGTTCCCTCACACACCCCAGTTTCTGCGCCCAAAAATTGTGCGTCCCCACAGCCAGTTGGGGTGGTTGGTCACCCTTATCTTCCAAGCACACTAGATCCTTCAACGAGTCAAAGTTAACGACTCGACAGTTCGCATGGTTAAGCGTGATACCCTTAGCCTTCACAATATACTTCATATCATCCCCTACCCTCACCCGTACCCTATAGGTTTTTGGCCCTGTTGACACAAACGAGTCTGCGTATGCACCATCACCATACTCGTCCTTGATCTCATCAGTTAGGTCTCCGAGGAATTCCCCAATAGCAGGCTTGTATTCACCTTCCCTCTCTGTGAATATTACGCTATCTGTGTCAGCGTACAGCACCCTCCGCCCAAGAGAGTGCAGTAGTCCCCAAAGTTTGATGCTGGCTTAGGCCGTTGTGAAACTGGCTACAGATATGTTTGTAACCCGTGAGGAATCTGTGGCCAATTCGGTGATGTACTTTATTATGTAAGTATTACCTAGATTCACGATCTCCATAACCTATTTATCAGGAGCGTTGGCGTAATCCCAGACTTCACTATAACTTTGTGCCAAATGGACGTTCCCTTTGCCGGTATTCTGTGCAAATTTCCCCCAAAGACTGTTTAGGCACAACTTTGCACTAAAACGCTTGCCAGGATTCTTAACAATTTGGGATCGGTCAAGCTGTATACCTTCATGGTTCACGGTAACGCTGAATATAAGCCGAGTTTTCATCTTCGGTATCAACCCCTCGCGGATATCCTGATGCTTCTACTTTATCCTTCGAAAAAACGTTTATATATGGTGTAAAAAAGTTGGGTAGCTTCTGAAACCTCCACACCTCATGTGTCTTCAATATTCTATACCCATGGCGAACGGCTAGGGCCAGCTCAGGGCTTGTATGTACCCCTCTGATCTTACAGTGGTTGGTTGTATGGTCACAATCACCGTTGTTCTCTTCTGCGCACTTCACGCACAGGGGAAACATGAGCTTGTGATCTATAACGACGGGTAAGATCGGCATCCATAAATCGCGAGTGGGGAGCACGTCTAGGAAAGAGAGTCCAAAGGAGCGCTCATTCAAGTTAGCTGAAAACTCTTCGATGGTTGGTATGGTGGGACCCACCATTTTTTCAGGCTCACCTACGGGGTACGGATTGTTCTTCATCACGTACTGTTATAAAGAGCAGAATTCATAGTAGTGGAGTTTCACGCCCTCCGTAGTCGGAAAGTATAACTTGAATGGGTTTGTGCGCCCTCCAAACAAGCTGTCACCGCAATTGAGGGGATCCAACACCATTGAACGTTTGATAACCCTTATTTCTTCACGATACTGGTCATCTGTTTCCAGCCATGCATCATACTCATGCTCCTACACGATTTTGTGAGTGAAGTGGGAGCCTATAAGTTGATCACGGTTACGGGTCCATCAGCAGAGCCGTTTCTAGCCATTAGGGGGCCCTAAGCAGTATATCCATTTGAGGCCCCACCCCTCTCCTTCCACCAACTCACGCCTTACTACATCACCTCAGCACACACGTACAAAAAATGGCTGTGGTAATAAAAAACAATGAAACAATTTTAATGAAACATTTATGTCCAAAACAACAAATATGTACTTTCAGAAGACAAACAGAAAAAATACTCTTCATGAAATTCCTGAAAATTAGTTTATACATTATTTAGAATAAATGACACAGAACTATGTATAAAAAAATAATGCAATTATCGACTACCAAACAATTACCAACTCTGCGATACAATCGTGTAATAGCTAACAGTTATACAGAACAGTTTGTATCTTCAAAATTTTTGCCTCCTATTTTTTTTTCTGGGTGAAATCATCAATCACATCTTCATATGAAATCTCCCTGCCAACGTTCTGGTTGATACTTATGATGCCAAGGCCACTGAGGCGATCCTGCCCCATTGATGATCTGAGGTAGTTCTTGATTAGCTTCATCTTAGAGAAGCTCCTCTCGGCTGACGCTACTGTCACAGGTAGAGTGCAGACAATTCTTAGTGCAATCCAGAGATTGGGGTATAGTTCCTCCAGTTACTTCTGATGAATGAAGGAGAGAAGCTACAATGCAGTCATGTTGTGTGAAGGTAAAGTCGGCAAGATCTTAATTTCGAGGGCCAGTTCTCTTCCATCAATGTCAGGTCAGCTCCAGAGCTCAGTATCTTAGAGAGCTTTTCACACTTGCAGGACGTCTTCCTTGTTCATTGTGGTGAAGTTTAGGAGAACCCCAAATATGTCCCTCACATCATCTAATGTTTTGATCCTCTCATTTATTGAACCGATGGCATAATCCATCACCACATTGAAAAATTTGACTTCCAGCCTCTTTAAGGCTTCTGTAAATGGTTCGTCAAGAGCTTCGTAAGCAAAGTGCTTTTTTGTGGATCTGAGCCTCTTCTCCTTCAGCAAATCTGAAAGCGATAAGACCCTACCTCCTCTGCAAGTGCTTGCGCTTCAGTCCTGGCTATGGCATCTGTGGCATTGTTTCTGACTTCCAACAGGGCCTCTCTGATGTTGTGGCTCTGGTATCACACAGCCTCAATGCTCTTAAGCCGGCTCTCTCACCTGGTTTCACTCAAAGACTTGAGTGTTATGTTCACGTGCTTCTTTAGGATTGTCCATCTCTGTGTAGCTGCTGCAAAAAGGTTGTAAAATTTTTGTACGTTGCCAAAGAAGCTGATGGCATCTGTAGAAGTTTTAGCTGCATCAGCCACTACAAGATTCAGAGCGTGAGCCCCATATGAAACATAGAGTGCACGACAGTTCTTCTCTAATAACCTTGCCTGAACACCTTTGTTCTTGCCTTTCATGTTCGCTCCGTTGTCATATGACTGTCCTCTGCAGTCATCAAAGTGAATATTCAGTTCATCTAGTCTCTTCAGAATCAGAACTGATAAACCCAGGCCTGTACTTTCTGAAGCCTCAAGAAAACCCCAAAAGTATTCTTTTATTTCTGGTACTTCACCCATTTTAACAGTTCTGATAATAATCGACATCTGTTCTTGATGGATTATGTCTGGAGTGCAGTGTAAAATGAGTGAGTAATATTTAGCTTGTTTTATTTCTGCAACAATGGCATGCAAGATCTTCCCACTAATGGACCCAATGAGCTAATTTTGAATGATGTTTCCTAGGTAACTTGAATGACTATATTGGCCACTTTCGACTCTGCTGATGTGTTGTTTCATCACTGGATCAAATTTGGCAAGCAGCTCAACCTCCTTCAAGAAGTTGCCACTGTCTCGATTGTACAATGTAGAGGAAGACCCCCTGAAAGCAAGGTTTCTCTCTGCCAGTGATTGGATTATACTTACAAGGAGTGTGAGAACATCTCGTCAGCGTCTTCACTCTACCTCCATTAATGACATTTCAGTTTGGTCAATGGTCCTCCCAGTTTTTAGCCGCAGTTCCAGATCCTTGCATGTTGCCATGTTATCTGCATGTTCTGAACTATTTTCATGGCCTTTCAGAAGCGAACCAACGTTTATCCAGTCTGAAAGTCCATCCGTAATTAGTTTGTACGACTTCCTTGAAAACAACTTGCAGCAGAAGCAATAAAGAGCATCATTCCTTCTAGAATACATCAGCCAGCTTCGCTTTATTTTTTTCCCATTAATTAATGTTCTGTACATGTAATGGTGATGAACGCTTCTACCGTCCTCTCTTTTAGGGAATGTGAAATCTGGACTGATTTGAAATGGTCCTCGAGACACCAGATCTCTCTTCAAGGCATCTGACAGGACAACTGGCCAGTAGGGTGTGTCAATTTTCGGGGTGAAATGACTAAATTGACCATGTGATTTGGTAGCAATTTAATGTAATCATTTGGCATACAAAATAATATCCTTGCTTCAAAAACAATAAAAAATAACTCCTACCTACATCAATTTTAATACAAAAATTCCATTTTTCCGTAAATTCGTAACAAAATAACAAATGTGCGCAAACATCCTATCAACATTTAAAGTGGCAATAAGATATCATTCAGAGTCTTTATTTGAAAGTAACCAATGCAGTCATGTCCTTTTTGCTGCGGTTCCTTGATATCAGCATTCGGCTTGCTACTTGCGCTTTGATGTAGCCTTCTCACCTCTCGTGACTGTAAACTTGACTAGCTGCTTCTGTGACCATTTTCACACATCTCTCCACACTCTGAGTGTGAGAAGGCCACTTTGGCACTTGCACTGGGGCCTCTTTAAGTTGTGTTAAATCTTTGTTTGTTATACATGTTGTCAGTGGTGGCTCCAAAACTTCCGAACTCAAGTTAACTAATTCTGACAATTTCGTGGCATTGACGTTTATCCTTCTACCTCTAGGAGAACTTTTGTGTCATCTCTTCTTCCATCAAACAAAAGGCAAGAGAGACCTTCCTCCTTCAAATCTTTTTCATGCTGATCAGATATTTCCTTCATTATTTTTTCTTGTGCTCTTCTTATCTTATTATGATCTATCACTAAGGATGTATCCTCTCGGCTGATGAGGCCTGCATCTATCCAAGCGGCAGTGGCAATCTCTGCAGTCTCTCGTAGCCCCGTATGGTGGCGAATACTGGCAAGGGCAATGTTTGAGATGTCTTTAGTGTTGTATTTCATTCTCTTCGGCGAAGGTTCAGATGGCATTTTGGAGCTATCATCTGACGTTGCTTCTTTCTGTTCATCTGAAGAGCTTTCAAAGAAGTGCGAAACCTCTTGATAGAGCTCTTCATCTCTTTGGGTGGCTTCTTCACTCTTCTTTTTCTTCCTTTCTTCCCTCTCTCGGATTTTCTCTTTTTTCTTAGCAATAACAATCTGTTTTTGGTTTCTGAATAATCTGCCGAACCAATCTACTTCCTTGGTCTCCTGCCTTTGTTCTCTGCGCCTTTATGAAAACCAGCTCCAAAACAGGGATCTTCTTCTCACGAGGACAGCGACAATCAATGTGAGGGTGAGGTTCTCTTCTGCATGAGGGAGAACAATTGGCTTCAGAACACAACTCTATGGGACACTGGCAGTTAAAAATGTCAAGAAGAGTATCAAGTGTGTGCAGAAATTTATTTTTCTTTGCTAGTTTTCCTTTACCAAGTGATGTCTCAACTGCTTTGTGCCACAGCTTTGTTAATTTTAGCTCAATAGTTCTATACTGATTGAGTACAGGTGGTTTGAATAACACATTAGCTTTTTTCCACTGATGCAGAAGAGGGGGAATCATGTCCCTTATGAGCTCTTTCTCTGTGTAGTTCCTTCTTTCCTTTGTATTTTGTTCACGAAGGAGTAACCCTAGTCTCAGCATGTCTCGCACTGTTGGTAGTTCTGATACGGGAAGCTCCTTGCCTGTACCGACTAACAGGCTCAAGTGGCATGACAACTGACCGCTTGTCTTCAATTTTGGCATCTTAGGAATATCTGTAAAGAAAGAAAAACATTTAAGTATTTTATATCAATTACGATGTTTCAAAGTTTAGTCATTCGATGTTCTAAAATTCAATAAAAAAATATTTCATGGGATTACAACATAATTAGACAGAAGAATATGATAATAATAAATAATGTTAATAATCAATAATCTATACTTACAGTTAAACTGTAGTATTCGTCTAGTAGAATAACTATGAAGTAGGTACAAGAGCAATAACAGCAAACCACCGTCTATGACATCTAAGAGGCAACTGAGGACTGAGAGTGAGGGACAGTTCTATTCATGTTGTGACTTGTACATTGTAGAACTGTATGACCTTGAAAACACTCCATATGCGATCAGTGGGATAATTCTGACAGATGAATAGTTAATCAATTTATGTCCTATTATTTAGTAAAAGAGTCAATTTCTGAAACTTTAAGGTAAAATTGATATAGGTAAGGGTTATTTTATTTCATTTTGGTTGGCCAATTTCAAGTTTTGACATGAAAAGACTATATTTTCACTACCAAAATTTATTTAAAAAAAGTTGACAAAATTGACACACCCTCCTGGCCAGTCATACGGATCAAGCGGTGGAGCAGATCTTGGTTCTTGTTGCTCAGTAGAAATGCCTGTGTGTGGTGTTTGAAGCTGAATAGAAGTTGGGCCACTTGTTGGTTCATCAGGCTCTACTTCTACTGGTGTTTGAGGTTGCATAGAGGATGGTCCTGCTGTTGGCTCATGATGCTCATCAGGCTTTGCTGAGGATGGCTTTTCCAAATATTTCAGTAGTGCTCCTGAGAAAAACATAACATTATATATTCTGTTAATTTTTGCTAAAATACTCTTTCTTATCTTGTTTGATAATTGATCTGTATGAACAGAATTTGAGGTGATGTGATCCATTAAATTTCACATTTCGAAATATTATAAATATTACAGAGACTAGCTTACTCTACACGATTCCTGAGCACTTGCCTAGCTTGATGGTCTACCTAACCTAGTTGCCTGAATTGTAATCATAAGAATATACAAGTGGCACATCTCACCTGTGCTACTGGAAAGCTTCTCCTCCTCTATTTTCTTCCTTTTCAGTTTTTCAGCTCCTGATGGATAATGTCGTTTCATTTTCCAAGATGCACGAAGTCACATCTAGTTAACCACAACTAATCTGCTAAATAATAATAATCATGATAATAATGATGATGATGATGATAATAATAATAATAATAATAATAATAATAATAATAATAATTGTTATAATTGTAACGTTAATCAAATACATTCAAATAATCAGACCATTTAGGTTTTAACCAACAAAATTCACATTATCTGAAAAAGATGAGAAAAGAATTAATAAACTTGAAAACATAACGAAAATAATCCTAGGTTTTGAAGTGTTACAAAATCTTTTAATAATTAGTAAATTAGTGAAATAATGTTTTACAATACTAGAAAAATTAAGCATTTAGGAAAGTATAAGCATATTGTAAGAATAAAGTTAAATAATATAGAAATAAGATCTTACAATAGTTATTTACACATAACGACCAAAACGTTTCGTTTGTCTCCGTTTTATCACATTTGTCTCATACAAAAACTTTAATTAATACGACAATAATAATAATAATAAAGATAATAATAATAATAACAATAATATTAATCATAATTTCAGCTATATTCCTATTCTTGCCCACTGAGCTATGACCTGGGAGCCTGTCTAGGGGCCTCTAGTAGCAGCGGGGCCCTAAGCGGCCGCTTAGTCTGCTTATGCCAGGAAACGGCCCTTGGTCCATGAGAGGCTTTCGGCAGGGGATCTTCCATAAAGGTCCCCTGTGACGGCACATTCAGCGCGCGGGCATCCATGCCACCACCAGCCGTTAAAGGAATACACAGTCTTCTCACCAGTTGCTGGATCTTCACTAAGGCGGTCAACCCAAAAACACGACCACTGACCTTAACGGGTGCTTCACTCGTGTTGCGGGCATGTTTTATGTATACCCCGGTCTGTTGCTGTAGGTGTATGATCCAGTAAATAGCCTTGTGCCCATAACTGCAGGGGTTGTTTCTGTGAATGATTGCTAAGGTGTCTTTAGGCATGAAGTTATTGTTGAACACTGTAAAATATAATGAGGCGATCGTGGTCGCGACTTGCATCGGATCGCATTTGAAATGAGTTATGTGCATCCTTCTAAAGGCCTGAAAGCATACTCTAAGTACACGTACGTCATTCAGGCAATAACGTTCACATTCATCGGGTATATTGTATGGACTAGCTTCACTAAAACTGTTGGAGTAGCGGTCAAAATCTTCACGCTCACTATCACTCATGTTGGTGAAGTTAAAGTAATGTTTGGGTGGAGGTAGTCCTACGTAATTCAAAGTTTCGTTAGTGAGGAATGTCTAAGGGAAATATCATTTTGAAACTTCAGCGGCTACGCCCATGACCTTGGGCAGCTTTGCTAATTTACAAGGTGTGAACAGCAGGGTCTCTTTAAACTGTACATTACCTCTTTTCTGCATCTGTATTAGTTTGTTGCCGTAAATATTGCAGACGACTCGTGTTCAAGCAGCTCCTTATAAAGGAACTGTGTGTCAAATTTCGCCCCCTTATGGGGATACAAAGGGTTTCACAGGGCTGCCGTGTGCATTCGTTTTAAAAACGTTTGTCCGTTTTCCACATTTGTGGCACTCATCACACTCGATCTCCATGCACTCATCAAAGATAGTCTGACTTACGAGTAAATGTGGAATGACCTCTTTGGTTTCAACGTTCGTGTAAGTTTCTATATCGTAGTACACGGTTATACAAGGGCTATTTTTAGGCTTAGCATCTTTCATATAACATACATGCTTCACTCCATCCGCTTTATATTTTTGATGACATGTAGAACAGTGAATTTCATCGCATTTATGTTTGAAATTCCCCCAATTATCCATCATGTGAAACATACCGCACTTACAAATTCTCATTTTCCTGCAAGTGCCATTTGATTTATGAAGTTCAAAGCAATTATTATTGAAAAATGTACGTCTACACACATTACATTCCCTCTTCTCGGTTTCAACTACACGACTTTCACATTTGGGGCCAATCCTTACAATGTTTCACCATGTCATCAGCAAACTCGAGACAATCCTTACACAAATGATGATGCCTTCCATATTTTCGACTTTTTATCATAACTAGCGTAGAGTGCCCTTATGTTACGGATGGGGAGATACGATGTTCCTGACAATCCTAAAATAAGTAGGTCTTGTACGATCTCTCACGCGGCTTTTAAAAACATACCCAGTCCTACGACGATCATCCATTCCAAATACGACTATACGTGCATTCATTTCCTGCTCAGCCCTTCTCAGTTCTTCAGGACCCATATTACACTCAAACTCAAGCTTACAATCTGAAGCCAGTTTATGGGCACGCTGCACAACCGTGGGCAGCCAAATTTTTTGCGTCCAATATTTAGCACAGTAAACATATGAGCTAAGATTATTGCTATAAAACCACAACCACGATCGACGTTTAAATGCTTTCTGTAAATAAACGGAGAATTGAAATTAAGAGTATAAAGTGTGGTACTATGACCCGCAACTCAGAATACTCTGTCAATATCTACCATGAAGTTGTCCATATTGAAGGATGTACGACTTTGAGAGGTTTGCATTATACGGCACAAGATATATTCTAGGTCTACAGCTGCCAAACGTATGAACAGTATTACCACCCAAAAATCGTCCTCCTCATCTGACCCGAACCTGAAGGAAAACCTCGTCCGGATTTCACGTTCGTCGCGGTTCTGAAGGGCAAGCTCCACAATAAGTCCAACTACGTGCCGCACTCCGTTGGTATACTGGGATCCAGGGTCAACCCTGACCACGTAACGATTTCTAGTCAGGGAAGGGGTGGGGTAGCGGTTCGCACCAACTCGAATGTTATACCATCTTCCACAGTATGAGAAGCTGCTGTGGAGGAAGTACCCGGAACTAAAGAATGGGGCATATTTGGGGAAGGTACTATTGTGGGGATTGTGTCGTAAGACGTAGAGGGTTCGGGCTCTATTACTGGGGGTCTAACAACCGGAGCAATCCTGGCTCGCTTTATACCTGACGTGGAGGGCTCTTCATCATGCTTCCTCTTTGTACTGTCGCATGCTACAGTTGTCGCTGCTGTGGGTTCGTCAGCGAACAGAACGAGAAGCTGCTGTGGCTGTGGAGGATGTACCCGGAATTGAACAGGAATAAGGGGGTATATTTGAGGAAGGTACTATTGAGGGGGTTGTGTCGTAAGACGTAGAGGGTTGGAGCTCTATTACTGGGGGTCTAACAACCGACGCAATCATGGCACGCTTTATACCTGACGTGGTGGGTTCTTCGTCATGCCTCTACTTTGAATTGTCGCGTGCTGCAGGTATCGGTGGTGTGGACTCGGAAGTGGGGATGGAATCTGTGATCACAACTACACTCTCGTCGGGGTCATCTGTAATATCGATGATGGGGTGCTGTACCTCATCGTCATTCACGGTTCTCTGGGAGAAGAGAAAAGCAAAACTGTAGAATATAAGGGTCATTACTTAAATATTTATTATATTTTGTAAATGACCCACTTAGGAGTGTGACGTGTTAGAAATGGATTTTGTATAGAAATTCAGGTTCACGAGCCCATCCACATGTATTATATCTGGTCCTACAGCATGTGCTAAAACTATGTTTATGCTTAAAATCATAAAGAAAAGGGAGAGATGTTCTCAAAAATTTGTGCATAAAGTTTTTTTTTTTTTGTTTCAAAGTATGACCGCTCATGGCCACCAAAAGAAAGGTGGATAGCAGAGCGAACACAGGACGAAGGTTAAGGAACAGCTAATGGAAAAGAACAATAGACAGGGAAGGAGGAGGAGGAGGGGGGGTGAAGCAGAAAGATCATATCGGAGTCACAGCCGGTAAAGAAGTCGGGAGCGAAAGAGGAAGGAGAACAACCCGGTTATCGAAAAGTAGGGACCTTCAGATAGAATAGCGCCAAGCCTATCAGAAGGCCCGACGCTCTCCAAAAAGGGAAAATACTCTGCGCGCAGCGCAGAGTAAAGCGGACACTCCACCAGGAGGTGGGCAACTGTAAGGAAAACGTTACAATTGGGACATCGGGGCACCCGATCCCCGGCCATCAAATAGCCATGGGTCAGGTGGGTGTGGCCAATACGGAGGCGGGCCAGAGCCACCTCCTTATGGCGCGACCGATGGAAGGAAGAGGCCCAACATCCCAATTTGGGTTTAATCTTGCAAAGTTTGTTATCTGTAGCGCCATCCCAGCGACTCTGCCACCGGGAGCGCAAAAACCTATGGAAGCCAGGGATATAATCGGAAAAGGGGAGGGACATGGGTGAAACCTGTAGTCGGCACGCGGAACGGGCAGCTCGATCGGCAGCCTCATTACCAGCCACGTTAACATGTGCTGGGACCCAGCAAAATACCACCTCCTTGCCACCGAAAGCGACAAGGGTATGGCACAGTAGCTGGATTCGTCGGACCAGTGGGTGGACAGGGTCAAAACACTCCAGGCCATCCAGGGCAATGCTGGAATCCGAATAGATGACAAACGACCCATCCGGATGCTCCCGCACCACCTCCAGAGCGCTCAGAATGGCATAGAGCTCCGCCGTGAAAACGGAAGCCTCATCAGGGAGACGGGTACATAGGGGAGCAACGGCAGACGACTGGTGAACAGCCGCGGCCCCAACGCCCTCCGACGACCTCGAGCCATCCGTGAAGACCGCAACACATGCAGAGTGACACGCCGCATGCTGAAGGAACAGAGACCGAAGCAAGGCAGAGTCAGAATCGGCCCTGCAACAGGGGTGCTCTCCCAAGGTGCAACACCCTTGAAAGAGACCGGTATAACGGATGGAGGAGGAGTGCCCATACCATCGAGGAGGGAGGTCACCGTGTCGTTGAAATACCAACCCCCATCCCAGCAGAACGCCCTCTCCACCACCTGGAACAGAGGAGAGTTGGGAAGACGGAGGATCCGGAGATAGTGCTTAGCAATGAGGAACGACCTCCGATCCCCCAAGGGAGGGATGTCGCACTCAACCTGCAGACTATCAACCGGAGAGGAGTGGAAGGCGCCAGATGACATGCGCAGTCCTCTAGAGAGGACCGGATCCAGTATCCGAAGGGCCGTACGGGAGGCGGAGCCATACACCACACTCCCATAATCTAATTTTGACTGTACCAGGGACACGTACAAACGGAGGAGTGTCCTCCTATCCGCGCCCCATTTAGTATGCGACAGATGTCCCAGCAAATCCAGGGTACGTCTTGCAGACTCGCGCAGCCGGCGAAGGTGGGGAACCCAGCTCAAACGGCTGTCGAAATCCACACCCAGGAAACGCACTGACTGAACGAGGGCCAGAGGCTGACCCCCGAGTGTAAGATCAAAGGTCGGGACGGCGCCGGATCCCCGTCTCCTCGGCGGAAGGAAGGCCACACGAAGTCTTCGGAGAAGACAGCGTAAGGCCCACCGACGACGCCCAGCGTTCAACCCGATTGACCGCGAGTTGGACTTGCCTCTCCACGAGGGGGGGACGAGTCCCCGCGGCATAGACAGCCAGATCGTCGGCATAAATGGAACATCGCACCGAGGGCGGAAGGGTTCCGGGTAGCGCAGACATGACCAGATTGAAGCAGGAGACGCTTAAGACACACCCCTGGGGCACCCCCTCCTCCTGAACATACAGGTCAGATAGGGCCGCCCCATTACGGACGCCGAAAGTGCGACGGCAGAGGAAGTTACGAAGAAATGTGGGCAAAAAGCCAACAAAACCAAGAGACTTCAAACGGTCCGTGACAACTCCCCGACGGGTCGTGTCATAGGCCTTTTGGACATCAAAAAAGACGGCCAGAACAAGATTCCGGCGGGAAAAGGCCTCCCGTACATCATGACCAAGGAGGAGAAGGGGGGTCCAGAGTACCCCGAAATCGACGAAAGCCATACTGGGTCGGGTGGCGTAACCCAAGCGACTCCAGTGTAAAGGAAAGTCGGACGGCCACCATCTTTTCAAGGAGCTTGCATAAGCAGCTCGTCAAGGCAGTAGGCCGATAGCACGCCACCTCCGCCGGATCCTTCCCCGGCTTAGGTATCGGGACCACAATCGCCTCCCTCCAATGGGAAGGGGACGACCCCTCAACCCACACCCGGTTGAAAAGATCCAGCAAGAAGTGTAGGGCCATCGGGTGCAGATTCCAAAGAAAGTCATACGGAATGTCATCAGGGCCAGGGGCGGAAGAACGACGGGTTGCCAAGGCAGCCCGAAGTTCCCGCATCGTAAAGAGATGGTTATAGGGCTCGTTCCCAGCGCGGAAACGTAACATTCGACAAAGGACGATCCGCAGCTGAAGGCGAACGGGAAACCGCAGCAAAAGCCAATGCCAGACGATCGGCCACAGCAGCAGGATCCGAAAGGAAGCCGTCCCCGTCCCGAAGGACAGGGCGACTAGCAGGGACCGGCTTCCCCTCGATACTACGTACCTTCCGCCACACAGTAGCAGAAGGGGTAGACGAGGAAATGCCGGACACAAAAGCACGCGAAGAGGCCCGACGGGCCAACTTGAGAGTCCGGCGGGCGAAAGCCTTCGCCCGCCGCATCTCAATCAAGTGGTCCGCGCGCCGGATGCGGTGCAAGCGGCGCGTCGCCCTCTTCCTCTCGCACACCGCCCGGTGACATGCTAGAGTCCACCACGGGACGCTACGCGTCCGCGGGTTACCGGAAGATCGAGGGATACAGTCCTCCGCGACGCCCATCAATAACTGCTCGAAGAACTCCAAGCTTTCATCCACAGAGCCAAAGCTCAACACCGAACGGGTAATGACGGAACGAGCTCTGAAGGATGGCCAGTCAGCCCGCGCAAGGCACCACCTCGGTCGAGACGAGACACCCGGCTGCGGTCCGACCAGCTCAAGACAGACTGGGTAATGATCACTACCATAAGAGTCCCCCAACACCTTCCACGAAAAATCGAGTAAGGCATCGAGGGACACCAAGGAGAGATCAATACAGGTAAATGAACCCGTGGGTTCGTGGAAGTAAATAGGTTCACCGGAATTGAGGCACGCAAAGGAAAGTTCCTCCATTAAGGAGAGCAACATACCAGCAACATTAGTCGACCGGACATCTCCCCAAGCCGGGTCGCGACTGTTAAAGTCCCCGAGGAGGAGAAACGGTCGAGGCAGTTGCAACACCAACTCGCGAACCGCGTCGCGAGAAGGAGGGTCATGAGGAGGAATATAAATCGAGCAGGAAGTGTACTGGCGATCTAAAAATAGCCGCACAGCCACAGCCTGCAAGGAAGTGCGAAGAGGCACAGTCTAGGGTGGAGTGAAAATGGCCCAAAAATTTTTTTTGTGAATTTTAACTTACTTGAGGTTTTAAAAGTTGCCAATGGACTAATAGAACAATATGCAAAAAAGTTTATTAAAATCAGACAATCTTTTGATCGACCACCAGACGTTATAAGTTTACACTAATATACGATTTTACACAAAAATACCTAAAATACGAGTAAACATCAGACTATATATTTTTAGTTATTTTGGCACACTATTATGCTAACGATAGAGTCTGAGTTATGCATGCATGGTTAATTCAGAATTGATAGTCACGTTTAGACTCAAGTTTCGGCATAAGCTGCCGAGAAGCGACGCGAGCCCGAATAAATCCATGGCGGGACGTCTCGCCACACACAGCGGCTGAAGCTTCGGTAACTAGGTTCACGCATCTTTCCACCGCCTGTGTGTGACAAGGGAAGCGAGGGAAGAGGACACTTGGTGAAATTTGAGCAGAGATCATGTCGTTCAATTCGTTGTCCGTCATATCCATCGTAACAGGAGGCTCCGTCACGGTCAAAGTCTGCCAATCGACCATGTCCTGGTATTCGGTCGCGTCGAGGTTGAGCGGTGGCACTCGAAACCTGCGGATTTTGTTTGCAGACACATGTGATCTTGCCTTCATGATTCTTCTGAGTCCGAGTTCCCTTATATGTGGTCGCTCATCTGTGATCATGGCTAATAGCACGTTCTCGGGGTGTCCGCAGAAGCCGTTTCGCCGAATCACCGGGTCGACGACTTTCTTTAGAGAGGAGCTGAGGTACCGTGTTCTCACCATCATCCCGTGCAGATGTTTGGCTCCATCTTTGCATGATGGCTGCGTCTTGATGGCGAACCATGTTGGGGCGTAGACCTGGATGATGAATGTGACAAGAGTTTTGATGTTGTTGGATGGTGCATCGAGGCCAACATAGAGGCGGAGGATTCTGTTGGCAGTTGTCAACCATCGCGAGTGGTTCAATGGTCCCGGTTTTCGCAATGCTAGATCACAGGGACAGTGTCCTTCACTGACAGCTTGACACATCTGCCACAGGTACTGCTGGTCAGTGCTCAGGTCCTTCACGTCAACATGCGGCAGTGGCTGTAATGGAGATATAGGTTCATACGATGTTATATGGAGTTCCGTGCATGCTGTGAGAGATTTCCCTATCGGTTCTGAGAAGCACTTAGGTCCTGTAGTTGCTCCATCTAAATGCTGAAACAGGTGTCGCAGGGGGAGCTCGTTAGCATGTAATAAGCACACGAGCCATTGCAGCGGTTTTTGTAGTAATTCCTCAAGCTGCCGAATAACTCCGCCATTATGTCCAGTGTTGACAGCGGTTCCGTCGCATCCGACGACTTTCACACTGTCGAGATCCACACTTCGCGCAGCCAAGCATTCAAAGATTACTTTGGAAATCGCCTTGCTTGATCCACTTGACGGCGTCACGTGGCCAAAGTACGATGAACCTGGTTCACAAATAATGCTGACGTGCTCTTCTGTATCTCTGTCCCGTTGGCCATGTCCTGCGGCGTCTCGTACATTTTTCATCGTTCTATCCTTTCGACCGTCGAAGTACAATCCAGGCAAGTCTGTCATACTGCTGTCTAGTTTTGTCAGTTCTTGACGAGTTCTACTTCTTTCTCGGCGAATTTTACTACGATCAATGACTTTGGAGGTGTCATTTGTAGACACAATTCCAATGTCTTGTAGCACGGATGAGGCAATAACGGCTGCTGCTCGATCTGAGACGCCCGTTCTATCGCACGCTTTAGCCAAACATGGTAATCGTACAGTCATCGTCATTCTTTGACGTTTACTCTCCAGTGTCGATAGATCAGGTTTACAGTGTGACTTAGATAGGGTGTATTCTTCGTCGCTGTTGTCGGTGTCGTCGTCCTTGTCTTCCTCGTTGTAGCTACCAGAATTGCATTGCTGCTTCGATTGTTCTTGGTGAATGCTGTCTTCTCGATTCACAGACTTTCCTGGATATTTTCTTCTGTAGCTTTGTTGTTTCCACCAAATCGATGCCTCCTATAATCATCTTTCTGGCTCCTCTCTGGTCCTCTAGAAACTTTCTTTCTTTGAGTGGTACTTTGTCCGCTCTTTCGCACTTACAGCTCATGACGAAATCTACACATTTGCATTTGCTAATGTCGAAGAGTTTATCTGCGTCTTCTCTGAACTGTTCAAGTTGTTGCTTGTAGTTGTCGTTGTCCTTCCGAGCCTTGTATGGTTTCAAGATTTTCTTGTATTTCTCGTTGTACGGTCTGAGCGTTTCAATCACTCGTCCGTGCGTCACGGTCGGAAGAGACGCTTTCTCCCAAACAAGTTCAACATCAACGCAAACTTTTTTTGATACTTCGGCGAACGGTGGATATTTGTTATTCTTCGTTGTCAGCTGTTGTCTTGTATGGATGTAAGCCTTCATAACATCAGCGTAGGTGGGAAGAACATTTGTGGGTATCTCGCGTGGCGCGCCAAAAATCACACATGCCGCCTTCTCCCTCGTAATAATTTCCATTCTGAAAAAAAAAAACAATTATTATAAATTGTAAGCAATGTAAGACTATTAAAGAATTTCTGCAAGAAAAAGAAATATCAAATTAATACTGTCACACTCACTTGTCAAACACCTATAAACAGATATCAATATGTAATTAACTTACTTTTAATATCAAGTTTCACGAAAAAATGATGATAACAGCACAAATAACCTTCAATTCTCACTGCCACATGTGCACTGAGCTTGGCGGAGCAGCCGCGCTTTGCATATTACTCACTCTCCCCCCACTCCCAATCTCCCATCCCCTCTGACTCACGGACTGCATATGTTATCGCACCAAATCACTACCATCACTGAAACTAGCATTAAATCAATGTATGGTTAACTAAACTCTTTCTTATCTCACTTACTCACATCAGCTCTAATAATTTGGCCACCCTCTGTAATTGCCATTAATTTACATTCCACACATGTTGTAATCTTAAATGTCAACCTCAAGTATGCAATAACACAGTCTACAGCAAACTAAGCTGTTAATTATTTGCATAAACATGGATGAAAGACCAGCATCTTGGATGACTCCTGATGGGCAAAGCGATCGTTAAAACATGAAATATGCCATATATTAAAATCGCTGGTGGTCAATCAAGCAATGCTTCAATTGTATTATAATTTCACATGCTTGTTTCTAAAGCCCATTGGCAACTTTTCCACACTCAAGTAAATTAAAAATCCAAAAATGATATTTTCACTCCACCTTAAGGCACACCTCGCGATGGTAACGAATGATGCACATAAATCGCCGCACCCCGCCGGCGTGTGTGCTCATCCGGGGTGCAAGGGAAACCAACATAGCCAGAGAGACGAGGGAGTCCCCGCGCAGCCAGGATAGTCTCCTGGAGACAAACACAGGAAGGCCGCTCGCTCTTCAGCAGGGAGGCAAGGTTCTCCCAGTTAGCTAAAAGCCCCCTACGGGCCCTACAGTTCCAATGCAAAATGGAACTGTAAGGGGAAGTGGCATTATAAGAGGCAGAGAAAACAGAGAAATAGCCACGGACCAAGCTGAGCAGCAAACTCAACGGTCCGCAACCAGGGACGGAATCGGCTTCCCCGACTCACCTCGAACGGGGGGGTAGGGGCCACCGACCCCGCAGCTGCTTCACCCGTAGTAGAACGAGAGTTGGAGAGTGGAACAGGGAGTTCAGAGAGGGGCTCCCCTGGGGGGGGGAGAGACGACGAGACGGGCCCAGCCGAAACCCCCGACTCCCTACCAGAGGGGGGCTGGGGAGAACCAGATGTTCGAGGGCTCGTCAAACCAGACAAGCACTGGCGGGGGGGGGAGGAAAGGTCCACCACAGGTGGGAGAGGTAGATCCAGGAGAGAGACCCGACCACTCTCAGCAGGAGCCGAAGGGAAACAGACTCCATGAAGAAGGGCCAGGCTCCTCTCGAGGGTCTACCATGGGAACAGCGTCAGTAATCGAGGGTGTCATGGGGCGGTGTACCTCATCCGACACCCGGACACTGGTCGGGGCACCGGGAGGTGACGCCTCACCAGCCCTCCGTATAGCGGGGGGAGTCCCGAGCGGATCAGGAGCGGCGCGCCGCTTCCCCTCCGGTGAAGAAGGGGAAGCAGGGCGAGCAGCGGTCATGATCGGGTCTGGAGGACTCCGACCACGGCGACGCTTCCTCCCCTCCTTCGGGGCATCACCTTCCCCACCCAAGAGACGAATAGGCAAGGATCCAGACCCCAAGGCGGAGAGGGAGAAGGGGCACTTGTAGGCAGGGAATCAGATGGGATGTCTGAAAGTGAGGCAGAGGAACAAGAAGGGCCCGCGGCGCCAGGAGGACCACCAACCCCCGGAACTTCCAGGGGGGGCACCACTCCGGTAGACGCCGGGGTAGCACGGGAGGGGCCCGAGGACCCGCCAGGGCCAAGAGCCGCAGCATAGGACAACCCCCGCCGCGGCTCCCTGTCACGGACCCTATCGCGCGCCTCCCGCGCACTATGGAATTCGGTAGTCCTTAAGGACCGCACCTCGAATTCAAATTTGAAAACGGGGCAGTCCCGAGAGGAGGAAGGGTGGGCCCCCGAGCAGTTCGAGCACCGCGGGGGCTTCGTGCACGGGGTAGGGTGCGCAGGCCCACCGCAGCGGACACATAGCTTACCCTCACGGCGGCACGCAGAGCTAACATGGCCGAACCGGTTGCAGCCAAAGCAACGAACCGGGTCAGGCACATATGGTCGCACCAAAAACTCACACGACTGGCGATCACCCACGCCCCAGAACACCTGGGCCGGAGGCACAAGGGAGTCAAAGGTCAGGAGCACCATCCCGGCGCGACGAAAAGCGGAAGACCTTCGTTACCCCCTGGGGGCAAGATCCTCCTGCAACTCGCCAACCGGGATTGACAGCAGACGGGAAGCGAAAATGGTGCCTGACAGCTATTCAATTGTGGATGGGGAGTCACAGAAACTCTGCAACCCAAGACATCCTGCAACTGTAGAAGGGACTCAGTCACCCCCGAAGAACGGGACTTCAAAAGAAGAGACCCATCCTTCAGAGGGCGTATATCATAACGACAGGGAACCCCCACCGTCTTAAGGCGCTGAAACACCCGTTCCGAGTTGCCCGGAAGGGAGCCAGCGGAAGGGCGGAGAACAAGGAACCTGTCCACCGGACAGAAATTGACAGCCGGGACAGGTCCATGTGTAACGGTAACCGAAAGTGGGCGAGAGAACAAGGGCCGCGAAGACCCCGCCCTACGGCCACCACGTGTCCGGCCACGAGAGCCAGACGCCGCAGAGGACGAGAGGGGGCCATACGGCTTGAAGGTCAATCCAGCGGAGGTAGAGGCCGCTGAACGACCAGAAGTAGTAGTCTTATCCAAATCCAAGGGCGGGCCAGAGTCGTCAACAGGAGGGGATTGAAGTTTAGAAATTGAATCCATAAACAATAGCTTTACAAAAAAGACAGCCTCGGACCCAAGGCAATGCACCATCCGCCGCTGCATCCTTCAAGGCGCAGGCCCAACGTCCCGGGTAGCCCGCCCCCCAACCTGACTGTCGTTTTAAAAACAGCAGATTGGCACTACGGAGATTTGTCCGTTAAGGGCCAAGCAAAGACCCAATCCAGACGCAGCAGCGGTCCGGGCGCCCGTACCGTCTCCAGAGCACGGCTCAGCCACGGAGCGATGCCCCCCGGCGGGTGCACCCGATGACCCCAAGACTGCAAAATACAAACAGAGGGGGGGGGGATACTACATTTAACAGAGGCACAAGACCGAGTCAAGACAAAAGAAATTCCGGGAGAGACGGAAAAAAAGGGGGAGCAAAAAGAAAGAAAAGGAAAAAATGAAAAGAAAAGAAAAAAAAAAACGCAACTAGGTAACTCTTCGCCCACACCCCGCGAGGAGTTGAGGAAACCCCAACAACCCACGAGGTGTACGAGCCCCCTCGGTCCGGCAAGCCGGAGTACCTAATCGAGGGGGTGCATAAAGTTATATGGTGCTATTCGACGTATCAATCAGTGTTCAACGAGTACCAAGATGATATTTTGTTCCACAAAGGTGTATATGACGGTAATTCGTTAAGGGAAAATGAACATACAGATATTGTAACTGACGATCTCATGTTGGAGATGGATAAAACGTTTGCCGAGACATTTACAGTATTCTCCCACCATTTTAACATAAGCGTATTCTTCATCAATCAGAATCTATTTTTCACAAATAGATACATGCGCGATGTGTCGTCAAATACACAATATCTAGTCTTATTCGCACAACGTAGAGATGTATCACAAATTGGGATATTAGCAAATCAAATGTTCCCGAATCAGCGTAAGGAGTTTTTGGAAGCTTAAAAAGAAGCTACAAGCCCGCGTTATGGATATTTGCCCTGCGACCTTCATCCGCGAAACGCATTTATGGTGCTTCTAAGAACGAATATATTTCCAAACGAGCTTGAAAAGGTGTATATTCCTTAATGACAAAGAGGCTAAAGAAATACAATGAATTAATAAAAATCTATCATCGACTGCCCCGGGCAATACAACAGTTGTTTGCTAAACATATCGAATCCGACTTTTTAAAATGCATCTGTGAAATCTGTCAACTTTATAAATTGCAATGTATCAATGAAACCTCCTCAGAAGGCTCGCCTACGCCGTTACAAGAACATAATACGTGCACTCGCTCGTAAAAGTCAAACTGTGGGGAAGAAAAAAACGAATTATTGTACAAAGAGGAGGGTCATTCCTCCCCATCTTATTTTCAGTTTTGGGTCCTTTACGGACTAGATTAATATAATGAAGAAAGTGGTAGTGATTCCACACGAGGTGTAAAAGCAGGCTTGTCAAGGTCATTGTTGAAGGAACAAGGGTACAAGGATCCAATATTGTTGATATTGTTCATGATCTGGTGAGAAAGTGGGACAGACCCTCACCAACAGGGTAGAAGCATATTAAAGCAAGACTACAACAAATAAATGTCCCCAAAACATTGGTAGGTAATCTGAATAGGTTAAAAGACCTGGATCAAGTCTCGCATGTGTCACAACTGAGTACGTACGCCATCGCCCCAGCAGCAGCGTCTCTGAAGAAGAGAAAGAAGAGAACAAACGGCCAACCTTATCCACGTGTCTCTAAAATACGCAAATGGCTAACATATTAAGTAAACGCTATTATGACATTTCTAACCCCGCATCCTATGGTGGCGTTAATAGATTGTACAGTGTTTACGGAATAGGGAAAAAAGATGTTGAGCGGTTTCTGCGGGAAGAGGATGCTTATACACTTCATAAACCGGTGAGAAAAAAGTTTAAAACGGCCAAGACAACCGCGGATTCGATTGACTCTATTTGGCAAGCGGATTTAACAGACATGCAAAGATATTCAGTGTATAATGACAGATACCGCTACATCCTATTCATAATAGATGTATTCTCTAGATATCTGTGGCTAATTCCCCTGAAAAATAAATCGCCTGAAACAGTTGCTAAAGCGACCAAAACGTTGATGTTAAAAGAAGAAAGGGTTCCTGGCTATTTTTGTACGGATATGGGGAAAGAATTTATAGGTCGCGCTTTTCAGAACATGCTGACAGAGTTTAATATCAGTTACTACACTAGCAGTTCTATACATAAGGCCTCTTTAGCTGAAAGAGTTCAACGTACCATAAAGGAACGCATGCATCGCTATTTTACACATAAAAACACATACAGATATATAAACGTTCTCGGGTCATTGGCATCATCATACAACCGTTCACACCACCGTACGATTGGCACAACACTTAACGAAGTTTTAGGAAGAGGTACGCTACCAGAGGTGAGAAGAGATGGAGCACCGCACCGCAGTCTACACATTTCAAAATCAATGATTTTGTAAGGCTATCACGTTCGGGAAATAAATTCGCGAAGGGATTTGAGCAAGGATGGACACGTGAGATTTTTAAAGTTTCTGCTGTGAGACCTAAAGGTGAGATTACGTTGAAGATTTGAGTGGGGAAGAGATCGCTGGAGGCTTTTACTGCAAGGAGTTGCAGAAAGTGACATTTAATTTAGGAAAAAGTGGGTTTAAAATTGAAAAAAATTTAGGCAGCAAAGGTTCAGGAAAGAGAAAAATGTACCTGGTGAAATGGCTCGGTTACCCAGGAAGCTTCAATACCTATATAAAAGCTGCTGCAATAATGAAGCTTAAATAGTATGCAACATGGCTCCTATCCACTTCTATGTCACACTCCCGTCCTCCTCTTCTCTGTCTGTACATCCTAACAAACCCTCGCCAACTTTGTGACAGAACTCCAGGGACCCATTGAATTGGAGCGTGATTCGTATGAGGTGGGTTTATGTGAACTCCAGTCTCCAAATTTTTAACTCTTGAAAATGAACAAATATTTTTGATCCTTAGAAGAATTGATGAGTGCGAAAAATTAGACAACCTTAGACGATATTATGCGATCAATACTATTCGGTGAGGTACAGTACTATAGCACAAACGTTTCGCTAGGAATTGGCCATTATGATACAGCCATGGACATTGTGACGGGGTTAAACAAGTCTTCAAAAGTCGTACCTGACAAACGATTTACTTTTAGAAGTCTTAAACATAGACACGCCTGCATGCACACTGAAGTTAAAATCAACGCTTAGTAGAAATATTAAAGATAAAGAGCTGTTCACAATTGTGGCCGAGGGCCGATATAGCACAGTTCTCCAAAAAGATACCTTTCACGAGGCAGACTATGACTTGTCCAGCTTAATGTATCAATTGAAGATGGAGAAATTGGGTGAAAGCTTTCTACCTCCAGACATGTACTATATTTACAGCAATATCGTAGGGCACCAATTTGTTGGGGACACCCAGGCGCGTCTGCTGCGCATTGCACACATCCCCAACCATAAAGGGAAAAGTTTGAGCATTACATATGACAAGCCCCATTATGTGAATGTTGCGACTAATCTAGTAACCAATATCTCGATATATATAAGAACGATTGAGGGAAAAAATTTCCCATTCGGTGATCGGAGCTTAACAGTGAAACTACACTTTCGCCGTTTATAATGACCCGAAGGTCATTCACAATCTATCTAGGAATGAGATACTAGCGTGGGAGTGGGCTTGGATCCATTTTTTCATCCATACTACGCACCGCTGTCCTACTGTTGAAGAGAGGTGCCAGGTACCTAGGGAGGAAAACGTTACAAACAGGTTTTAACGCGGCAGAAGACATAATGAGCGGAACTATGCCTAACGAAGCTCTAAAAAAACATTTAAAACGTACAAGGGACGAAATCATCAAAGATGCAAAGAGAAAAATGCGTGGTGGCGGAAAGAAGAGAACTGCCAGGAAGAAAGGGTTACCATCACGTGCCGCTAAACGTAAAAGGAAATAAAAAAAGAAGTGCTCTAAGCGTATGAAACCTATGGCTGATCATTTCTTTAACTGATATAAGCTGAGGACACTACTCTCACGAATCATAGGCTGATTATTAGTTGTCGAGAGAGGTGGTACTATTTCTGACTCGTCACGGCGCGTTTCATCCATCCATGTAGTTCACAATGCTGTAAATTGGAACAGTCCCTCTTTAATATGTACCCCACTCAGGTCTGTATTGAGCATAGCGACCTTATTGCAATTAACCCATTAAACACAATTAGTTCGCCGAGTGCCCCTATAGAATTCGTGACACCCACTTCAGGCCCATACTTTTTTGATCCGAGCTGCATGCACATGTACGGTATAGCCCATTCTGATGGAACGGACTGCGATGATAGTTACTCAGCGTACCCTGAAACCAACTTTTTACACTCCATATTCAGCCAGTGTGAGGTGTATTTAAATCAGGTTAACATCTCGGCAGGAACCGGGTATTACCACCTTCGTGCCTCTTCTAGAAAATGTCCTCAACTTTTCAAAAGAAGCGAAGGACACCTTTTTAACCGCCGAGGGATATTACCATACTGAAGATGAAAATGGTATAAAGGATAAATTTAAAAATTCTTAAAAAAAAATATACGAATGTTTTGGACGTCTTCATACAAATTTCACATTCCAGGAGAAACTGCTTATGAACTGGGTGGATATGAAGTTGAATCTTATCCGCACGATTCCTGAGATTGCATAAATCTGGGGTCTGATCAAGAAGAGGGCGCGAGACCCATTGTGATTCACATAATGGAGCCGTATTTGCGTGTACGCCGAGTGAAATTAAGTTCGCCAAAACAAATAGAAATTGAGAAAGACTTAATACATGCCACAGTAAAATACCCAATTAACAGGGTACAGATCAAACTATACACGGTGCCCGCCGGGTTGGCCTCGAAGCAACTAGAAAACGTGGCCCTTGGAGTTCTACCTAAAAGGATATTAATTGGAATGCAGGACCACGCCTCGACGAATGGAAAATATAAAAAGAGTGCCTTTAAATTCCAGAATTTCGACCTAAAAGTATAACCCTATACGTAAATGGCATCGCTTTGGGAGGGACTATGACTGTTGATTACTCATCAGACGCTGTTTCCTCTCTGCGCGATTACTTATAGTAATCTGGCTCATAATTCAGGTGCATGTGACGAGCTTGGTTTCGGTGTAACGCAGAAAGAATTTGTCGAAGAATTTAACATTTATTCATTTGGTATTACGCCTGACTTGTCTGCTGGCGTAAATACGCACTTGAGTCCACAGCAAAGTGAGAACATCTCAGTCAGGTTGGAATTTGTCAAACCTATAGACGCGCCTATTAGCGTACTCGTGAACCTCGAATCACAGGCACTAATAGAACTTGATCATTTCAGGAACGTGGTCACAGACTTTTAAAAATAGACGCGAATACACTCAGGAGAGTAATGAAAAGTGACCGTTTCACACGCTCAAAATTTATCGGCGTGTTTGCGAAGAATGAAATATTGAAATTGGCAATTACGAGAAACTGGTACGGGATTATCGTTAACTCCGACATTGTGGGGGATGAGTGGATTCATTGGTTTGCAATCTATTTTAAAAATAGGGAAAGAATGTACTATTTTGACTCACTCGGTACTCAGCCGTGGAATGATCCGGTTATAGTAAATTTAATCGAGCAAATACATGTACCTGAGGTTGTATGGAACCCGTATCGCCTTCAAGGACATTATAGCAACACGTGCGGCATTTCTCATGCACGTCACGTGGGAAGGGATTTATAAATTTTTTTAAATTATTCGATTTGTGCAACACCGAAATGAACGATAAAAAGGTATGCAGACAGAAAAAAAGGTTCCCATATATTAGCACCCGCTGTATTGTGTAAAGGTGTATATCTGTATTGTGTAAAGGCCTATTTGTAGCCATTAAGACTTACTTAAAGGACACTAGTTCCGCTTTGTACATGTTTCCTACCATTTAATAAAATAATGAAAATACAATGTGTTTTGTTCTTTACCCGCCAAAAATACTTACATTAGTTCCCCAATGACCTGGCATTCGTTGGACCGGATGTGAGCCAATACCACGACCTATGTGTTCAGGTCGCTGGGTTGGCTGTGCGGAGAAGCATCCATATCACTTATTCCCCTTTCATCAAAACGAAAAGTAACTATAACACGCTCAAGTTCCGCATCGGTCTTATAATGTTAAGTAAAAATAAATTAGTTTAATCAAACAGTTACAATAAGAGAAAATGCCACGAATTTTAAAAATTATAATAAAAAAGCAGATATCCTGACAGTTTTCAAAAGTAAGAGTGCTAAGACATCGTCTGGCGACGCAGGGTCTCGAACCCGCCGGCAATTCTTAAAAGTTTTTAATATTTCTAAAATCCTATTGCGGTGCTGTCTTTAAATTATCGAGAAATGTATTATTAAAGCTCCACCATATATATATATATATATATATATATATATATATATATATATATGAAAATTATTTCACGAAAGTAACACGTGAAAAATATTTATGATGAATAAAACCAGAAGGAAAGGAAACACAGAATGGTGCTCAAGCGCTTTCGTCTAATGACATCCTCAGGAACACTGAAGTACATAAAGGGTTACAGCCTATATATAGGTTATAGAAAAAAAAACACTATATATATGTATATTATATATATATATATATATATATATATATATATATATACAATAAACGGAGAGATAAAAAAATTAAAAAATTAAAAATTATTAAACATCGAAGGACTGTGGGAGGAGCACACAAATTTGTAAGGAAAAACTACCGAGTTTTAGCACAAGATTAGCACAAGATCAAATGAATTGTTTCCAACCAATGTTATAGAAAAAAAAATACAAATTTATACTGGAAATCTGCCCGGGTTTTAGCACTTTGCCCTTCTTGTTTAGGTTCGATGTATATAAAAATAAATTTAAAAAAATACAAGTTATTTGAGTAGCATACAAGTTTACCAAAGATTTAGCGTTCTACCCTTCTTATTTAAATCTGTTCTGAAGGAATTCAAAACAACAGGATCGAGTTGAAAAAGACATTTGCTTATGTTGAAGTTATTTGTAAGTTGGATAATAGCAGACTCAAGAATATTTCTATTAAGAATGTTGCTAGAGTGAAATAAAACTGAAGCATTATTCCAATCAATACAGTGGGATAACTCTGACAAATTGACAAAAAGGGCACTGGACGACTGTCCTGTTCTAACGGAATATTGATGCTGTTTTATACGTGTGTGCAAATCCTTTCCCGTCTGACCTATGTAAAAGGAATCACATTGGTTACAACCAATTTTATAGATAATGCCTGAATTATCGGTAGGGCCATTTTTTACTATGATATTTTTCACAATATTGTTATATGAAAATACTACATTAATATCCAAAAGTTTAAGTACATTAGCAATGCCTAAAAAGCCGGGAAAAATGGAAGTACTAAAATATTTTTTGACAAAGTATGAGTGTTATTATTCACACGATAGAAAGTTCGTTTTGCCTTGTTAAGACAAGATTCCATAAACGCAGATGGATAACACAGATCACTTCAAATACCGTTGATTTTTTCCAATTCGGCATCGATGTATTCCGGACTGGCGATCCTAAGGGCGCGGAGAAATATTGAAGAAAAAATGGCCTTCTTAGTGGGGGTGTCATGTCCCGAGTAAAAATGTACTTAGGACAAATTGTTTTTTTTTTTCTGATAGATACTAAACTTAAAACCTGGGCTTTCCCTATGTACACGCACATCCAAAAATGGGATTGAGTTGTCTTGTTCCACTTCTAAAGTAAACTTAATGGAGGGGACTTGATCATTTAACTGAAGGAGGAAGTTATCCAGGTCACGATTCATGGGCCAGATACACAAATTTCGTCGACGCTAAATCTTTGGTAAACTTGTATTCTACTCAAATAACTTGTATTTTTTTTAAATTTATTTTTATATACATCGAACCTAAACAAGAAGGGCAAAGTGCTAAAACCCGGGCAGATTTCCAGTATAAATTAGTATTTTTTTTTCTATAACATTGGTTGGAAACAATTCATTTGATCTTGTGCTAATCTTGTGCTAAAAATCGGTAGTTTTTCCTTACAAATTTGTATGCTCCTCCCACAATCATTTAATGTTTTAATGTTTAATAATTTTTTATTTTTATTTTTTTATCTCTCCGTTTATTATATATATATATATATATATATATATATATATATGTGTATGTGTGTGTGTGTGTGTGTAGTTAGTGTTTTTTTTTTCTGTAACCCTTTATGTACTTCAGTGTTCCTGAGGATGTCATTAACGAAAGAGCTTGAGCACCATTCTCTGTTTACTTTCCTTCGTGGTTTTATTCATCATATATATATATAACGAACTAACCACGAAGGAAACAGCCTAATTATTAGCAAGTGCACTAATTTACAGCTCAAAAGGAAGATTAGTTGGGTGTCTAAGTCATCTCAGAAAATAATTAAAAGCGAGTACGCTAATTTACAGCTCAAAAGCAAGATTAGCTGGGTGTGCTGTACTCCATCTGCCTGCAACGGATCTCGAACCCGCAGACAATTCTTAATAGTTTTTAATATGTCTCTTGTAAATTTTTAATATTTCTAATCCCACTGGGATGCTGTCTTTAAATTATCGAGAAATGTATTATTAAAGAATCCTACCTGTTTAACTTTCTGTAAATTTTTAAATTATCAAGAAATGTGCAAATAAAACACCATATATATATATATATACCGAAATAACCACGAAAGAAACAGAGAATAATTAAAAATAGTTTTCAAAACGCAATTATTGTGGCCTTTTATAAGTTAACGCCTCATTGAAACGTTATATATAGGCCGAGAATAAAGCACAAACTATTTTCAAATCGCATTTATTATGGCACTTAAGTTAACACTGAATGAACCGCAGAATATAATCACAAATTAACTACTTCATTTTAATATCTTCATTGAACGGTTCTTGCATTTCGTCACAATTTTCTGAAACAACTTGCGTAGATAGAAGTTCATTCCGATCTGCAGCGTTGAAAAGGTACAGCGCAGCTGATGGGTAGAAACCTTGATCTTCAAACAAATCGGGAGAATTGTAGAGCGATAACTGACTGATAGTGTATATTTGGAAAGCACTAAGCGAAAAAAACATACGAACTGAGGCTCTGAGATGAACTGACCCTTTTTATAAAGGGGGCTTTCGACCAACCCACAACACACGATTCGCGAGCTTCCTATTGGCCATCAGTGAATTTTTGACGGGGCTTAACGCGTAGGCCTGCATAGCGGCCAAACAGAGGTCCTGAGCTCCGCCCAGAGGGGTGTGATTGGCTTCTCCGTGAAATCTGGGACGCGTCAGATATCCCCATTCGTCGTGAGAGAGAAACGCTTTGTTTTTTGATCTTGTATTCGACCGAGAGAGAGAGATAGCGAGAAAAAGAGGGTGAGAGAGAGTGAGAGCGAGAGTGAGAGAGCGAGAGGCAGCTGCGTTATCGTACGATACAATAAATATATTAAAAAAACTGACGAATGTCAATCTTTTCACCCCACCCTAGACCTACTTTTTAACGGGGATGCGTATATATATATATGTAAAAGAGAGCGCGCGAGAGGTAGAGAGCGAGAGGGAAGGAGAGCGAGAGGGGGAGAGCGAGAGGGAAGAGGAGAGAGAGAGAGAGAGAGGGAGGGAGAGAGCGAGAGGGAGAGAGAGGGAAGAGAGCTAGGACGAGAGGGAGACTGGTTACCCATTTATCTACTATTCTTGAAAGGATGTTTACACTCCACCTTAGACCTACAATTTAACACGGATTATTAGGTTACCCTCGCTGCCAACCGTGGAAGGACGCGCCGCCACCGGTCTCGAGCCCGACGCATATAATCGTGTGTGCGTAATACTTTATGGGCGTATAGACGGGTATGTACGTGCCAAAACGAAGTATACACTGTGCCAACTGGCTGATAATGCCTGGAGGCACTGTCTGATTCAGTCGACTGGGTGATTAGGGGTCTATAAGAAACGTCCGCTCGGCTGAAGTCTTAATATGCGCTTGGCTCCTGTCAAGCGAACACCTCTCTTCCTCTCTCTCCTTCTCCTCTCTCTTTCTCTTGGGGGATAACTCCGTCTCCAAGATGCAAAACCATTGTTGCTCTTGCAACAACTCCCTCTCCCCTTCGAAGTACCTTGCAACAAGGGGTGGGTTGGCACTGGCACTGGTGCCAGCATTCTTGCAACATTGATCAACATTTTCAATTGCATTGCACTTTCCTTTTGCGCCCACACTACTATGGTGAATAAAAAATAACTACAAACCACAGTAACCTGTGGTGTTTTTTTATTTGAGATTATTTTTACACAATTACACATTGGAAATTAACAGTGGAAATTTTTTCTTTTAAATCGTTGACATTACGAGGTTTTGTTGCATATACCCAGGGGTGCAGTGCTGCCGGAGCGTGCCGGAGCGGCGCTCCGGCACCTCTGCAAGAGGAAGTTTGGAGGAATTACCATAACAAGCAACAAAAAAATTGTCTCCATTAATTATCAACAGTTTCTTACTAGTCTTGTGAACAATTTGCAGCACCGTATGTTCACGACAACATCCATGAAAGGTTCTCAAACTTCTGAACCTCAAAGTATGTATAAATCACTGCTAAATGAAATGTATGTCCTTGAAAAAGACTACTGGCCTGATGAAATACCACCTAATTACGGAGAAGCTGAAATCTCATCTCTCTGTAAGAGGTTTAAGCTTTCTTCTTACTCTGTACTAAATGCCTTTAGAGACTATGTGGAAGATCATGGGCGCCGCATCCCCCAAGATTTACACCCATTACTGAGCTGTTCACAAGTTATTCCTATTAGTACTGCTGAGTGTGAGAGGGGATTCAGTCACATGAACTTCATAATAACAACAACACGCTCAAGAATTCTCATAAATCATGTATCAGCGCTTATGTTTGTTAAACTACATGGACCTCCTCTAGTTCAGTGGAATCCTGAGCCATATGCCATATCATGGCTGCGGTACCACAGATCGGCAGATGACACCAGGACAAGAGTTGCTTCAGACCCCCGAAAACATATCACGCCTGACCCTTTGTGGAAATTATTGTGAAACTTCCCACTGGTGGTATTTGGTAAGCACTAAGTAGTTTTAACTTCTTAAATTGATAAAATACATGATTGCTCTTTTTTCTTTATTTGCTTGATAATTATATTTATTTTATGATAATTAGTGAGTGCAAACACGAAATACTTAGTCATCGTGTGGTATATATAGAAACAGGATAGGAAATGGCAGGCTTTTGTCAGGCCCACCAGAGCTCCGGCACCTATAAAATTGGCACTGCACCCCTGCATATACCCTATCCTTGACCATACCCCATATTTTCACAAATCAACAATCTGAAACACAGAAAATATTTCACCATTACAGTGGTAACAGACTTATGAATCACCGGATATTTCTGCCCGAAATCGTGCAAAACCTCTTCTTCGACTCACCAAAAATTCCATCATTTGAAAAAAATATGAAAATCAATCCAATTATAACACTGGTCTGCGTTTGAAAAAAAATTTCCTGAGGTCAAGGTTTTTTTAGTTGTTCTTTTATAATTTTGCATGCTGAATTCAAAAATGTAACTCATTTTGCTCAATCAGGTCAGGTTTTTATGCTATCTCAATTTAAAAAAAATAGATAATTCGAAAATAATCGTTATGAAATTAGCAAGCTTATTTTTTTAAAACGGACTTAAATTGACAGAAAATGTACAAAGTATATAAAAAATGGTACACGAGTACAGTTAATGTGGATGAAAGGGCTTTCTCAAAGACTTTCGTCTGTGTTCCACACCTGGAACGTCTCTCTTGAGGCACCAGCAGTAGTCCGCGAGCATGTTCACATCCCAGCGGCCCTGGTACCTCTCTTCCATCACTCGAATATCCTGGTGGAAGCGCTCTCCTTGCTCCTCGCTGACATCACCGCAGTTGTCCGGAAAGTAGTCTAAATGCGAGCTGAGAAAATGCATCTTTATGGACTTCGGTGGTTGCCCAGAAAATTCGTGACAATGGACTTGAATGCGAGCCAGGCATTGATCTCATTGTCCTCCAGACTTTCGTCGAATTGAGCATCTTTCATTAGCTCCCTGATCTGAGGGCCGTCAAAAATACCTGCTTTCAGTTTGCCCTCACTGACGCGTGGAAATTTCTGATTCAGGAAAGCGAAAGCTCGGCTTTCTTTGTTGAGTGCTCTGACGAAATTCTTCATAAGTCCGAGCTTGATGTGCAGCGGTGGAAGTAGAATCATCTGCGGATTCACGAGAGCCTGTGACAGAACGTTGTGCGAACCTGGTTCCAGGTCACGTCTTGCTGGCCAGTCGCGTTGTACGTAGTGTTGCTTGTCTGCTCGGCTGTCCCACAGACAGAGAAAACAGGGGTATTTGGTGTAGCCGCCTTGTAGACCCAGCACTAGGGCTATAACCTATAAAAAAAAAAAAATATATATGTATTTTTTTTTTGTAGACACGAACATACCTTTAGGTCTCCGCATATCATCCAATTGTGATGTTTGTACTTCAAAGCAGTTAGCAAAAGCTCCATGTTACTATAACTTTCAGTCATTTGCACCGAGTGACCCACTGGAACAGACGCGACCTTGTTACCATTGTAGAGTAGTACTGCTTTCAAACTTCTGCTTGAGGACTCGATGAAGAGCCGCCATTCTGTAGGGTCATACGCTAAACCCATAGCTGCAATGAGGCCGTTGACGTTGTTACAGTAAACCAGCGAAGCTTCTTCGTCCAACGTGAAATATTCTCGAAACTCCTCTTCGCGGCTGCGATACCAGAAGAATGTTGTTTCTGGAGCTAACAAACGATTTTCGCGAAGACGTGACCCTAGCAACTGAGCAGATTCTTTGGACAACCACAAATCTCTTGTCAAATCGTTCAACTCAGCTTGGCTCAAGAGTTTGGGTTGACTTGTCTCGGCAGTATGTTGGTATGTACCAGATATGTCACCGTCATCCATTTCTTCATCTGAGTCGGACGACGAATCAAAGTTGTCGGGCGGTGTTGGAATTGGAATTTCTGGTCCATGAGGCACTGGCTTTATGGCAGATGGCACGTCTGGATACTTTACGTGTTGCTTGTTTTTTCGATTTATGCCTAAAAGGAAACAGATAAAGACAGATAAAGATAAGATAAAGACCTATCTCATATATTGTCAAGCATATTTTTGTAAGTATAAAATGAAGTTCATACTAAATTCATACTAACTTACCTTGTAGGTTTGTCATAGAGAAATAACAGTCAGTAGTATGATCTCTTCCTTCCCTCCACACCATTGGGACACCAAAAGGTAGACACTCTACCTTCTTGTGGCTCCAGCGCCGCAGACTTTCAACGCACGTTTTGCAGCATAAGTGAGGGGCAAAGGCTTTGTCCTGGTCACCAAGTTTAACTCCAAAGTAGGCGTGATAGCTTTTCCTCACAAAATGTGTGATGTTTGACTGCCGGTCTGACATAGTGACTTTACCACAGATGTAGCAGAACCTGTTTGGGTCATTCTTGCACATTCTATTCATGTTGAAAAACAGTAATGACAATCGTAATTAGAAATACGTTGTCTGTTTATTATATAGAGCTTGGCTAACACTTGGCTAAAATGTAAGTCTGTTTTAAAAAAATAAACTTGCTCATTTCATAACGATTATCTAATTTTTTTAAAATTGAGATAGCATAAAAACCTGACCTGATTGAGCAAAATGAGTTACATTTTTTAATTCAGCATGCAAAACATAAAAGAACAACTAAAAAAAACCTTGACCTCAAAAATGACGCAGACCAGTGTAATTCATCTCGCTCTTTCTGGCATCTAGCTGAAAACATCTTTAACAACTTTACTTCCTCTTCTTTCCCTCTTTTTCATTCCGACCGCTCAGTTGCCGTTTCTTCTTCCGACAAAGCTGAACTCTTCGCTCAAACTTTCACTTACAATTGAACCCTGGACGATTCCGGTGCTTTTTTTCCATATCCTCCTCCCTCTGACTTTATTATATCTGGAATTAGAATCTCTTCAAAAGATTTTTTCCTCCCCTATCTGGACTCAACACAATGAAGGCGTACTGTCCTGATGGTGTTCCTCCTGTTCTTCTAAAGAACTGTATTTCTGTGCTGACACCCAACCTATACAAACTCTTTCGTCTTTGTCTCTCATTTGGTACTTTTCCTTCCTGCTGGAAGTTCCTTTTCATTCAGCCTGTCCCAAAGAAGGGTGACGCTCTCAACCCTCTAACTATCGTCGAATTGTTTTAATTTCTTACCTTTCCAAAGTTTTTGAATTTATCCTTATTCGGAAGTTTCTTAAACACCTCTCTTCTCACAATCTTCCTTCAGATCGTAAGTATGGGTTCTGTAAAGGACGCTCTAATGGCGATCTTCTTGCAAATCTCGATGACACTTGGTCATCCTCGTTTCGGGATTTCGGTGAAAGTTTTACAATTGCGATAGACATATCAAAAACTTTTGATAGTCTGGCACAAATCTTTATTTTCGAAACTGCCCTCCTTCGGTTTTTATTCTTGTATTTGTGCCTTCTTCTCTAATTTCCTATCTGGGCGATCTATAGCTGCGGTTGTAGATGGTCACTGTTCTTCTCCTAAAGCTATTACCAGTGGTGTTCCTCAGGGTTCTGTTCTGTCACGCACTCATTTCCTTCTATTTCGGAGTAATCTATTTAAACGCACTTCCTGTCCTATCCACTACTGTGTTGATGATTTCACTCTTCATTTCCCCACCCGCTTCCCAAAGCGTCTCTCACAGCAGTCACTTCGTGATTCGCGTAGGACGGCTATGGGACACATGACCTCTAATATTTCTGCTAACTCTGTTTGGGCCATAGAAAATGTCGTGGCTTTCAATGCCTCAAACCTCAGTTTCTCCATCTGTCTACTCGTCACAATCTTCCACATGACTCTCCCGTTACCATCAACAACACACAACTTAATCCTTCCTTTCTCTCTTAACATTCTTGGCGTTTCCTTTTCCTGTGATCATTCCTGGAAAGATCACATATATACCCTTTCTAAAACAGCATGGAAGAGGTTAGATGTGCTATAACGCCTCTGCGATTTCTTTCTCCTTATTCAGTTGCTGTTTGTACAGGGGTCTAGTTCGCCCCTGTATGGAGTATCCTTCTCATGTGTGGGTTTAACCCACACAGGAGTACTTCACCGAGTGGAATCAAAGGCTTTTCGTCTTATGAATTCACCACCTATTACTGATTGTTTTCAATCTTTCTCTCTTCGCTGCAAGGCTGCCTCACTCCCTCTTTACTATCGTGGTTATCGTGGCTGACTACGAATCCATCGGCCCCGGGTTCGAGACGCGACGGCAGCCGGCGCGCAGCAAAACCCAGCTGTTCATCCTTCCACACAATAAAGAATGGTTGGTAGATAAATGGGTAACCTAGGTGGCCTAGTGGTTAAGAAACTGGGCTAGGCTGCTGTTGGGGCGATGTTCCGATTCCACGTTAAACTGTAGGTCTAGGGTGGAGTGAAAACCTTGACCTTCGTCAAAATGAACAATTCGGGCGGAAGCTAACCAAAGATTACCAAAGGTATACATATACACAGTATATACATACACACATATATATATATAAAGAGTATATACATAAACACATATATATACACCGTATATACATACACAAATATACAGAGTATATATATATTGGTGTGCATATATATATAATATATATATTATATATATATATATATTATATATATATGTATATATGCACATATATATGTATATATATATATGTGTGTATATGTATATATATTATATATATATATATATATTATATATATATTATTATATATGTATATGTATGTATATATGTATATGTATATATATATAATATATATGTATAATATATATGTATATATATATATTATATATATATAATATATATATATTTTATATATATATATATATATATATATATATATATATATATATATATATATATATATACACACATATATATATACACATATATATAGATATATATATATATATATATATATATATATATATATTATATATATAATATATATATAATATATAAATATATATATATACTATATATATATATATATACATATATATATATACATATATATTATATATATATACATATACATATATATACATACATATACATATATATATATATATTATATATAATATATATATATATATATATATATATACATATACACACATATATATATATACATATACATATATATATATATATATATATATAGTTCCTCCTTATAAATCATTAGGTACACCCCATTTGGAGTACGCGGTCCAATTTTGGAATCCGCATATGCGCAAAGATAGAGACAAAATCGAAAGAGTTCAAAGACGAGCAACTAAGATGATTCCGTCGCTTAGGTCAAACTCGTACGAGGATAGGCTTAAGGAGTTAAAATTGACTACACTCGAGAGTAGGAGGCTAAGGGGTGATCTAATCCAGTTGTTCAAAATTATGAATGGGTTCGATAACGTAGATAGAGATAGCTTTTTAGAAATATCTCAATATAATAGGACTAGAAATAACGGGTGTAAGTTGACAAGTAGAAGGTTCGAGACAGCAGTTGCAAAAAACTTTTTTATGCATAGAATAGTAAATAGCTGGAATAGTTTGCCGGTAGAAATAATTAGTAGCACGTCTATAAACATGTTTAAAAATCGATTAGACGCATACGTTGCTACATTGGGTATAGTTTAAGGTAGTAAAATTAAGGCTTTTTGGTGATAGATCCCACAGCTCAACACAAGTGTTGTGGGATATAGGGAGGCAGCATCTTGGGTTAGGGGATACTCTCTGTCCTTACACACCCCATTTAAAGAGATTCCTCTGCCGAGCGGTGCCCCCCACAGTACTGTGAGGTATTGACAAACTCATGATCTTCACTTGCCCCGCAAACACCTTGAAATAGGAGACCCAAAATGGGTGCACCCACATTTCTACATTACTGTACAGTCTTTACAGCCACACCTACACTTTTCCTCCTGAGTGTATATATGGAAATGTATATGGTTGTAAATTGTGACTTGGTCCGCAATTGATATGGACCGTGACTTATTTTTAGTTGGTAAGGTACTGGTAGTGATGGATACCGTAATGAAATTGACTGGATTCTTTGGATCTGATATATTTGCATGTCGGTTATAAATAGATATAGAGTGTAACATATTTGTGGATAGTAGTCTATTATGACTTGATCCTCTGGATCGAGAGATTTCTATCATAGTTTTTAATTGATAATTAATTAGTTTAAATTGATAATTATTTAGTTTTGTAAAAATTGGTTGTTGCCAATGCACAGGCAGTTTTTACATAAATTTCTTATGTTCTTGTGGTTCGGAACCCACGTAAAATTGTAGGTCCCCTCCGCCACCACGGAGGACATACACAATGCACAATTACGAACACAGTTAGGTACACCAGCCATGAGTGGATCCTAGAATCATCGTTGGTCTGAAACATTATAACATTATTATTATTATTAATATATATATATATATATATATATATAATATATATATATATATATATATATATATATATATATATTGCATATATGGGTGGTCCGAAAAAAATGACGCATTTTTTAAAAATTAATATCTCAGTAACCCCTTCCTTATCATGACAATTTTTATATGCAAGATACTTTCAAACTTCTTTTTTTGAATGCAAGAAACGGAATTCTGATATCTTTTATAGTTTTCTCGCAATTAACAAAAGTAACAACATGGGTCAAAAAAACAAAAATCGCAATATAATATCCGTTTTTATACGATATCATTTTTATACGATATCATGCGATATTTTTGCAAGTTATTACAAAACTCTACAGGAATGAACAAGTCAAATTGTGGATATTTTATTTTTTAACAATTCGTCAGTACCCTTAATGATGTTGTCAGAGGAAGATCGTATTCTCATTAAAAATTGTTACTGTGAAAAAGGATGGAAGACTGGAAGGTTATTGCAAGAGTTTCCCGGCAAAAAGTGGAAAGGCGTGCAGTGGAAAGACTCTTAAAGAAGATTAGCGAATCGGAAGTACTGCCAGAAAACCAGGAAGCGGTAGACCTAAAACAGCTTCGGTTCCAGAAAATGTGGATTACATCAACGATAAAATCTGCTCTCAAGAAGATAAAACCAGGAAGTCATTTGTCACAAAGAACAATTGCTAAACATTTGAATATTGGAAAGACTTCTGTACACCGAATAATTAAAGCACAAAAACTAAAAGCCTTCAAAAGAATAGTATCTTCTAGAAAAAGTGATACTGTTAAGGATAAAAGAAAAACAAGGTGCAGAAAGTTACTTGATAATTTCTCTGTCGTTGATATTAAAAAGATAGTCTTCACGGATGAAAAAGATTTCACTCTAGAAATTCCGCGAAACCGTCAAAATGATGTTGTCTACGGGCGTGGTAAAAAGTGTGACATTTCAATAAACAGATTGTATCATGAACGTCAAGATTCTCCAAAAAGGTTATGATATCTGCAGGGGTCTCTTGGAATGGCAAGACAGATGTTCATTTTATTGAAACTGAAAAGACAAAGGTGAATTCTGCAAATTACATTGAACTTTTAAGAACAAAATTGTTGCCGGATTGTCGTCGCCTGTATCAAGAAATGATTTCATATTTCAACAAGATGGAGCACCGTCGCATACAAGCTACGCCACACAGTCGTTTCTGATTAGCAATACACCAAAATTAATAACGAAAATGAGTGGCCACCACAAAGCCCAGATTGTAATCCTATGGACTACTCAATTTGGGAGTTACTAAAAGAGAAGGTTTACCGAGGTCGACGAGAAAAATTCACCGAATCAGAATTAAAAAGTAAAATACTGAATCTTGGCAAGAAATTGGCATTAATGAAGTAAGAAGTCTTATTTTGTGTGGAAGAAAAGACTTAGATAGTGTGTCAACAGAGTGGTGGTCCAATCGATCATTTACTGTAAATTAATTAGTTAAATTTCTGATTAAATTTTTCCTTTCTCATGATATTCGTTTTTTTGACCCATGTTGTTACTTTTGTTAATTGCGAGAAAACTATAAAAGATATCAGAATTCCGTTTCCTGCATTCAAAAAAAGAAGTTTGAAAGTATCTTGCATATAAAAATTGTCATGATAAGGAAGGGGTTACTGAGATATTAATTTTTAAAAAATGCGTCATTTTTTTCGGACCACCCGATATATATATATATATATATATATATATATATATATATATATATATATATATATATATATGCATATATATATATATATATATATATATATATATATATATATATATATATATATATATATATATATGTGTGTGTATATATGCATATATATATAATATATATAAATATATATATATATTAACGATTTAGATGTCGGCCTAGTCAGTACAGTTTCAAAGTTTGCGGATGACACGAAGCTGGGTGGTAGGGCGATTAACGACGAAGATAGAGGTAAAATTCAGGAAGATCTGAATAAAATCGTTGATTGGTCAGTCACATGGCAAATGAAATTTAACGTCGATAAGTGCAAAATTATGCATATAGGTTCGCGTAACGGTAATTTTGCGTATAGTATGTCAGGGAAAGATTTAACAAGCGTAGATCAGGAAAAAGATTTAGGAGTTATAGTCACTGGTGATTTAAAAGTAGCGAAACAAAGTACAGCGGCGGTCAATAAGGCGAACAAAGTGTTATGTTTTATAGCTCGTAATTTTGAGTACAAATCGCGCGATATTATAGTTCCGCTTTATAAATCATTAGTTAGACCCCATTTGGAGTACGCGGTCCAATTTTGGAATCCGCATATGCGCAAAGATATAGACAAAATCGAAAGAGTTCAAAGACGAGCAACTAAGATGATTCCGTCTCTTCGGTCAAAGTCGTACGAGGATAGGCTTAAAGAGTTAAAATTGACTACACTCGAGACTAGGAGGTTAAGGGGTGACCTAATCCAGGTTTTCAAAATTATGAATGGGTTTGATAACGTAGATAGAGATAGATTTTTCGAAATATCTCAATATAATAGGACTAGAAATAACGGGTGTAAGTTGACAAGTAGAAGGTTCGAGACAGCAGTTGCGAAAAACTTTTTTACGCATAGAATAGTAAATAGCTGGAATAGTTTGCCGGTAGAAGTAATTAGTAGCACGTCTATCAACATGTTTAAGAATCGATTGGACGCGCATGTTGATAGAAAGGGTATAGTTTAAGGTAGTAAAATTAAGGCTTTGTGGGGATAGATCCCACAGCTCAACACAAGTGTTGTGGGATATAGGGAGGCAGCGTCTTTGGTTAGGGGATACTCTCTGTCCTCACACACCCCATTTAAAGAGATTCCTCTGCCGAGCGGTGCCCCCCATAGTACTGTGAGGTATTGAAAAACTCATGATCTTCACTTGCCCCACAAACACCTTTAAATGGGAGACCCATAATGGGTGCACACACATTTCTACATTACTGTACTGTCTTTACAGCCACACCTACACTTTTCCTCGTAAGTGTATATATTGTAATGTATATGGTTGTAAATTTGACTTGGTCCGCAATCGATATGAACCGTGACTTGATGGATACCGTATTGAAATTGACTGGATTCTTTGGATCTGATATATTTGCATGTTCTTTATAAATAGATATAGAATGTAACATATTTGTGGACAGTAGTCTATTATGACTTGCTCCTCTGGACCGAGAGATTCTATCTTTAGTTTTAAACCGATAATTAATTATTTTTAAATTGATAATTATTTAGTTTCGTAAGAATTGGTCGTTGCCAATTTACCGGCAGTTTTAAAAAAGTTTCTTATGTTCTTGTGGTTCGGAACCCACGTAAAATTGTAGGTCCCCTCCGCCACCACGGAGGACATACACAATACACGATTACGAACACAGTTAGGTAGACCAGCCATGAGTGGATCCTAGGGTCTTTGTTGGTCTGAAGCATTATAACATTACATTATAACATTATATATATATATATATATATATATATATATATATATATACAGGGCGTCCCAAAAAAATGTATACACACTTTAACAGCTGATAGCTCAATTGATGTTTCTTTCTTTCCAAGTTAAACCCATTACAATTAATAATGGCAGTCAGACTAAGCTTTGAACAAAGGAAATTCATTCTAAAATGCTACTGGAAGTGTGAAAACGCAGTTGAAGTGCAAAGACAGTTTAGGAGGGAGTTTCAAACAGATCCACCAACGCGACTTACCATCACTCGAATTAGAGATAAGTTTGAAGCCGATGGAACTGTTCAGAATGTCCACAAGAAGCGTTCCGGAAGACCACGGACATCGACAAGCCCACAAAGCAAGAAAGAGTACTGGAAACGTATCACCAAAGTCCAAGAAAATCTGTGCAGCAAGCGAGTCGTGAGGTAGGAATTTCAGAATCGTCTGTCCAACGCATTTTGAAGCGCTGTCAATGGAAAAGTTACATTCCAAGATTAGTCCATGCTATTAATGAAGATGATCCGGACCGAAGAGTGGAGTATTGCGAGTGGTACTTGGCACGATGTGGATGTGGATACACTATAAAACCAGCAACAGTCGCTGAATTGAGACCAGCCATTGAACGAGAATGCACACAAATACCAAACGAAATGTTTCGTGATGTTTGCGATTCCATTGCTTCGCGTTATCAGCAGTGCCTGGACCAGAACGGACGTCAGTTTGAAAACAGGCGTTGAAAAACAATTAAATAATGTCTGTAGATTCTATTACATTTTGAAAATGAAATGTATTTTAATAAACACTGCCTTTATAATTATTTAAATTGTGTATACATTTTTTTGGGACGCCCTGTATATACAGGGTGTCCCAGAATGAACTATCTATTTCAATGAAATCTGACAAATTTTTGAAAAACACACTTTTATTTATGTTTATCATGTTTAATACAGTATGTTAAAAATGTATACATTTCTAAATTTTTTTCATAATTTTATTTTCATAATTTTTTCATTATCTGGTCCAATGAAAAACCGTCTGAAGTCATAGAATGGCAAAGAGACTCTCCAAAAGTTCACGTGTGGCTTGGAATGACCAAATCCAAAATTTATGGTGCTCCATCTTATTGAAACACAACATTATCAAGAATGCCATCATCAAGAAGCTGTGGTTCGAGAAACTGCTGAAGCATATCAAGGTAGACGGTACCTGTTACAGTTGCCTCCGCAAAGAAGAATGGGCCACAAATTTTGGATTTGGTCATTCCAAGCCACACGTTAACTTTTGGAGAGTCTCTTTGCCATTCTATGACTTCAGACGGTCTTTCATTGGACCAGATAATGAAAAAATTATAAAAATAAAATTATGAAAAAAATTTAGAAATTTATACATTTTTAACACATATTAAACATGACAAACATAAATAAAAGTGTGTTTTTAAAAAATTTGTCCGATTTCATTGAAATAGATAGTTAATTCTGGGACACCCTGTATATATGCATATATATATATATATATATATATATATATATATATATATATATATATATGCATATATATATATATATATATATGCATATATATATATATATATATATATATGATGAATAAAACCACGAAGGAAAAAAGAAACACAAAGGGGTGCTCAAGCGCTTTCGTCTAATGACATCCTCAGGAACACTGGAGTGAAAGGACAGATCAAGGCAATATATAGGTTACAAAAATAAACATACATACATACATATTCACATATATATACATATATATATATAATATATATATATACATATATACATATATATAGTAAGCATAGAAAAAAATTGTGGGAGGAGCCAACATTTATATGGTCACAGAAGAATAAAGAAATAAAAATAAATATAAATATAAATTGAGAAAAAATTAATTACAAAATAGTGCCTTAGTGATATATATGTCACAGCCTAAATAATCATAAAGAAATAAACAGGCAAATAAAAAAACCCCATAAATATACATACATACATATATATATATATATATATATATATACATATACATATATATATATATATATATATAAAGACACTTTTAGCACTTTGGCCGACCTTCAATATAAATTCAAATGGCTTTTTTATGGAACAGGTCACAAAAGAATAAAGAAATAAAAATAAATATAAATATTGTAAGTGGAGTCTACCAATTCAAGCTCAAGAGGGAAGTTTTACAATCGATTTAATAGATGCTGCCAAATTGATATATATGTCAAAAAAATAAAGAAAAAACCAAAAAAAAAAAAAAATTAATTATTAAAAAAATAAAAAATAATAATAATAAATTGAAAGATAAATTTTAAGAGAGGCACACCAATTTATAAGGGAACAATTACCACATATGCATATTATAGTCACAAACGAATAAAAAAGTACAAGTAAATATAAATTGGAAAACAAAATGATGCCTAGATGATATATAAAGAACAATAAAATATATATACAACATATATACGGTATATATACGAAATATAAACGCAATATATACAGAAATATATATATATTATATGCATAAGGGAAAAAAAAATTACCAAATTTGTTTTTATAATTATTGTCTGAGAAAACGGTAGGTCGCAAAAGAATAAAGAATAAAGAAATAAAAATAAATATAAATTGAAAAAATTACAAATAATACACGTACACATGTATACCCACATAACCAAATATATATATACATATACACACATATATACAAACACACACACACACACACATATATATATATATATATATACAAGCTTGACCTTCACGAAATGAGAAATCATCCCGCAGAACCTTTGTGAGGTTGTAAGGTAAGGTAAGGTACATACACATATACATATATATATATATATATATATATATATATATATATATATATATATATATATATATATATTTAACTGCATACATACATACATACATACATATACACACATACATACATACATATACACACATATACATACAAACACATTTAACTGCAATGACCACACACATACTCACATACACATACATACATACACATACACGCATACAGCAAAAAATTGAAAAATAAAATTGTAAGGGAAACAACAGACAAAAACTAATTTTTTACCAAAGATTTAACAACCTGCCCTTTTTGTTTAAATCCATTCTGAAGGAATTCAGAGCAACGGGATCAAGTTGAAACAGACCTTTACTCATGTTAAGGTTATTTGTAAGTTGAATTATAGCCGACTCAAGAATATTTCTATTAACAATGTTGCTAGAGTGAAACAAAACTGAAACATTATTCCAATCAATACAATGGGATAACTCTGACAAATGGACAAAAAGGGCACTGGACAACTGTCCCGTTCTAACGGAATATTGATGCTGTTTTACACGCGTTTGCAAATCCTTTCCCGTCTGACCTATGTAAAAGGAATCACATTGCTTACACCCAATTTTATAGATAATGCCTAAATTATTGGTAGGGCTATTTTTTACTATGATGTTTTTCACAATATTGTTATATGAAAAAACTACACTGATATCCAAAAGTTTAAGTACATTAGCAATGCCTAAGAAGCCCGGGAAAAATGGAAGTACTAAAATATTCTTTGACAAGGTGCGAGTGTTATTATTCACACGATAGAAGGTTCGTTTAGCCTTATTAAGACAAGATTCCATGAACGCAGATGGGTAACACAACTCACTTCCAATACCGTTGATATTTTCCAATTCGGCATCGATGTATTCCGGACTGGCGATCCTAAGAGCGCGGAGAAACATTGAGGAAAATATGGCCTTTTTAATAGGGGTGTCATGTCCAGAGTAAAAGTGTACGTAGGACAAATTGTTTGTTTTTTTCCGATAGATACTAAACTTAAAACCCGGGCTATCCCTATGAACACGCACATCCAAAAACGGGATTGAGTTGTCTTGTTCCACTTCTAAAGTAAATTTAATGGAGGGGACTTGGTCATTTAACTGAAGGAGGAAGTCATCCAGGTCACGATTCATGGGCCAGATACACAAAATATCGTCGACGTACCGCAACCAAGGGATGCCAACCCCCAGGATTCTCGGAATGTAAGTAATTTCAAAAACTCAATATAAATATTGGAGAGAAGGGGCGACAAAGGGTTGCCCATGGCCATCCCAAAAACTTGTTGATAATGCTCGCCATTGAAAGTGAATTTACAATCCTTGATACAAAGCTTAATAAGCTCCAAAACAGTGTGTGCAGCTAATGGTAAATCATAATTATGTAATTCTCTGGCGAGAAAGTCAAGCATATCATCAATCGGCACTTTTGTGAACAATGAACAAACGTCGAAACTGATCAATCTATCGTTGGTATTAATGCGAACATTATTCAATTTTTCAGTGAGATCCATGGTTTTTTACGTGTGAATCAGAGACAGTTCCAAGAATGGGGGACAAAACATTAACAAGCCATTTGGAGAGTTTATAGGTAATAGAGCCCACCGAGCTAATAATAGGGCGCATAGGGTTACCCGGTTTGTGGGTTTTAATAAGACCATAAAGATAAGGCAGAGCAGGTGAAGTGGACAAAAAAAGGGGAATTAAATCCTTATGATCTTTGAGAATGCGTTTCAAGCCACTATTGAATGATTTGATGACATCATCCTGTGGGTTCTTCCTAAGTTTCACGTATGTGGCGGGGTCCTGAAGCAGCTCATTCATCTTTCCAATGTAATCCACTTTGTCCATAATGACTAAGGTGTTAGCCTTGTCTGCTTTAGTAATATGGAGCTCACTATCTTTTTTTAATTGTGAAAGGCTATTGCGGAAACGTTTAGGAAAGTTATCTTCGTAAGAAATATTCGCAGCACCATAGACCAGGCCTTTAACTATGTTAACTAAAAACTGAGGAAGGTTACACTGTTTTTCAAAACGAGCAAGACTATGACAAATTTGTAAAGCAGTAGGTTTTTAACAATATAAAAGGACATACCAAATATATATATATATATATATATATATATATATAATGTTATAATGTTATAATGTTTCAGACCAACAAAGACCCTAGGATCCACTCATGGCTGGTCTACCTAACTGTGTTCGTAATCGTGTATTGTGTATGTCCTCCGTGGTGGCGGAGGGGACCTACAATTTTACGTGGGTTCCGAACCACAAGAACATAAGAAATTTATGTAAAAACTGCCGGTAAATTGGCAACGACCAATTTTTACGAAACTAAATAATTATCAATTTAAAACTAATTAATTATCGATTTAAAACTAAAGATAGAATCTCTGGATCCAGAGGATCAAGTCATAATAGACTACTATCCACAAATATGTTACACTCTATATCTATTTATAACGGACATGCAAATATATCAGATCCAAAGAATCCAGTCAATTTCATTACGGTATCCATCAAGTCACGGTCCATATCGATTGCGGACCAAGTCAAAATTTACAACCATATACATTACAATATATACACTTACGAGGAAAAGTGTAGGTGTGGCTGTAAAGACTGTACAGTAATGTAGAAATGTGTGTGCACCCATTTTGGGTCTCCCATTTAAAGGTGTTTGTGGGGCAAGTGAAGATCATGAGTTTTTCAATACCTCACAGTACTATGGGGGGCACCGCTCGGCAGAGGAATCTCTTTAAATGGGGTGTGTAAGGACAGAGAGTATCCCCTAACCCAAGACGCTGCACTTGTGTTGAGCTGTGGGATCTATCCCCACAAAGCCTTAATTTTACTACCTTAAACTATACCCTTTCTATCAACATATGCGTCTAATCGATTTTTAAACATGTTTATAGACGTGCTACTAATTACTTCTACCGGCAAACTATTCCAGCTATTTACTATTCTATGCGTAAAAAAGTTTTTCGCAACTGCTGTCTCGAACCTTCTACTTGTCAACTTACACCCGTTATTTCTAGTCCTATTATATTGAGATATTTCGAAAAAGCTATCTCTATCTACGTTATCGAACCCATTCATAATTTTGAAAACCTGGATTAGATCACCCCTTAACCTCCTAGTCTCGAGTGTTGTCAATTTTAACTCTTTAAGCCTATCCTCGTACGACTTTGACCTAAGCGACGGAATCATCTTAGTTGCTCGTCTTTGAACTCTTTCGATTTTCTCTATATCTTTGCGCATATGCAGATTCCAAAATTGGACCGCGTACTCCAAATGGGGTCTAACTAATGATTTATAAAGAGGAACTATAATATCGCGCGATTTGTACTCAAAATTTCGAGCTATAATTTGTTTGTCTTATTGACCGCTGCTGTACTTTGTTTCGCTACTTTTAAATCACCAGTGACTGTAACTCCTAAATCTTTTTCCTGCTCTACGCTTGTTAAATCTTTCCCTGACATACTATACGCAAAATTATCGTTACGCGAACCTATATGCAAAATTTTGCACTTCTCAACGTTAAATCTCATTTGCCATGTGACTGACCAATCAACGATTTTATTCAGATCTTCCTGAATTTTACCTCTATCTTCGTCATTAATCGCCCTACCACCCAGCTTCGTGTCATCCGCAAACTTTGAAACTGTACTGACTAGGCCGACATCTAAATCGTTAATAAATATAAGAAAAAGCAAGGGGCCCAATAGAGAACCCTGAGGAACGCCACTCGCCACATTAGCCCAACACGACTCCGCTCCATCAACGACCACCCTCTGTTTCCTGCCTCGCAGCCACTCTTCTAGCCAATTTATTACTACACCCCTGATTCCATGAGCCTTAGTTTTTTCAATGAGTCTTTTGTGCGGCACGGTGTCAAACGCTTTTTGAAAATCTAAATACACTACATCAACCGCCCGATGTCTATCGTAAACGTCAACCACGCTTTGGAAAAATTCTAAAAGATTAGTTAAGCAAGATTTGTTTCTCCTAAATCCGTGCTGCGTATTCCTAACTAGCTTATGCACTTCTAAGTGTTCGCCTATACGATCCCTAATTATTGATTCTAGTAGCTTACCTACAACAGACGTTAAACTGATTGGCCTATAATTTCCCGCCGCACCTTTATCGCCTTTCTTAAAGATAGGTGTTACGTTTGCTAACTTGAAATTATCTGGTACGCACCCCTCAGAAATAGACGCATTAAATATCTTTGTTAGCGGCACAACAATGCTATCTTTTAATTCTTTTAGTTGTATGGGATATATGGAATCCGGACCCGGTGATTTACGCGTTTTCATCTTATCAATATAGCGCATTACCTCCCCTTCACTAACGACAATATTATCCAAAATATTACCATTATCAAAAGGTATTATGTCTATGACCGTAGGGATATTCGTTACATCTTCTATAGTAAAAACTGACGTAAAAAAATCATTTAGCAACGTAGCCATTTCCTTGTTTTCAGAAACTAGATCTCCGTTTACATTTTTCAATGGACCCAAGACACTTTTTACTGGATTTCTATTATTGACGTATTGAAAGAATCGCTTGTGGGTTTTCTTTACCGTCACGAGCTATGGAGATTTCAAATTCACGCTCCGACTTTTTTATTACACTTTTCGCTTCACGCCTCAGAGATATGTAGTTGTTTCGTAAAAACAAATTGTCTTTATTGCACTTATGTTGCCTATAAGCCCTATCTCTACTCTTTATAATGTCTCCTACTCTAGAAGTAAACCACAAGGACTTGTTGTTTACTTTCGCACGCTTAATTTTGTACGGTACACATTCCTCATTTATAGTCCTAAATACCGTTTCGAACGATTCCCACATTAGTTTTGCGTTGGAGTTCCCCATCACGTTTTCCCAATTGACGTGTGAGAATTTATTTCGAAATTTACAAGTCTGCGTGCTGGAAGTTAGGAATTTTAGTCGAGTTAGTTGGTTTTGAGTGACTTACGGAGAGGACAAACTCTACCATATTGTGATCGCTATTGCTCAACGGTTCTATTACTTGAAGATCAGTAATTAGCCTATCATCCGTAGTTATTACTAAATCTAAAATACTGTCCAACCTCGTAGGTTCCCCAACCTTTTGAATAAGAAAGCTATCCTCGAGAAAATTAACTAAACGATTACCTTCCGCGTCTCCCAGCATTGTATCGTAATTTACGTTAGCGAAATTAAAGTCACCCATAAGTAAAACCTGCTCACTACCGATTATTCTCTTTAGTTCACGATATAACGCTTCGTCCGTATCAGCTGTTTGATTAGGGGGCCTATATATAACCGCAACAACAAGTTTGAAATCGTTCAATTTAAGTTCTGCTATAGTCGAATCTATCGGTTCTGGAATTGTGTGCTTTACTTCTATAACGTTCGCAATATTATCTTTGATATACAACATAACACCGCCTCCTCGCCTACCTATTCTGTTTTTAACAAAAAGTCTATAACCTTTAATTTGATACTCTCCTACAAAGTCACGTGTTTCAGTACTAAGCCACCATTCGTTTATCGCAATTAAATCATAGTCTTTACAAGCAATTAAAGAAAAAAATTCATTTATTTTATTTCGTAGGCTACGAGCATTTAAGGATAGAACCTTCAAATTGTTTGTAATTACGACACCTTCGCGAGCGCAGGGGAAATTAGTGGAATTTACGCTGGGACCGTTCGAGTTACGGCAGCCTGAAAAGAAGAGACAGTATTATGAAATAGTCTTCCTAAACGCGGAGCTCCAACGTCATTAAGATGAAGTCGATCTTCGAGGAACAAGTCCCTCCTGCCGTAGAAACTGTTCCAAAAATTTGCAAAATGCCCTCCTTCCTGTTGGCAAAGAGACTTTAGGTTATTGTTAATATAGGTCGCCTTGCTGTAGAAATCGTTACGTTAGATAATTCGAGGAAGTATACCTGCTAAAACAATCTTATTACTTTTCTCCTTTAGTCGCTCTAATAAGTCCCTGTACCTAGCCAGCAGTTCTTCCGATCAAGAATTTAAAACGTTATTAGTACCGACATGAATAACATACGTTGTGTCCTCGGCGGTACCGTCTGTAAAATGGTCAACATTATTAGTTATATCCTCCACCCTTGCACCAGGGTAGCAGTAACGGCGCCTATATATATATATATATATATATATATATATATATATTATATATATATATATGCATATATATATATGCATATATATATATATATATATATATATATATATATATATATATATATATATATATATATATATATATATACAGGGTGGGCAGAAAGTCTGGATCCATAGGAAAATATTTATTTTAATACATAAATTACAACAAATGGTAAATACTTAAAATGAACATCAACTTTAACTCGTAATGCGTATCCGTGATACTGTACAGTAGTTCGTACTCCAGTATAAATACTCAAATACTTTTTTTATTTCAGCCCAGAAATGGCTTCGAATCTAACAACAGAAGAACGGGTAGAACTTGTGCTCATGTACGCAAGACAGGGCGCTACACACAGAGAAGTTGCTACCGAATTCAATAGAAATCATCCTGATAAGCATCCAGTAACACATGCGACTGTTGGCAAGTTGTTTAAACGTTTCAAAGAAACAGGAAGTGTACATGATCGACGGCGTTCTGGTCGTCCAAAACTGCAACTGATGAAAATACCTCTGCAATGGTATGTGAAACTTTAACGAATAGTCCAGTAAAGTCAACAAGAAGATTATCAAATGAAACACGCATCTCGAGAACGTCAATTCGAAGAATTATTAAAAATCAAAATTCCATCCCTAAGTGTCTCGATGTCAGAGGCCGCCAATTTGAGCATTTGTTATAATTTGTTGTTCATACTGGAGTACGAACCACTGTACAGTATCACGGATACGCATTTACGAGTTAAAGTTGATATTCATTTTAAGTATTTACCATTTGTTGTAATTTATGTATTAAAATAAATATTTTCCTATGGATCCAGACTTTCGGCCCACCCTGTATATATATATATATATAATATATAATATATATATTATATATATATTAATAATATAAACACCCAGGAATGTCTGTCAGTCTGTCACGCTCGAAAAGAGAAGATTCTTGATATATATGGGCGATATTTGTATTTTAATGCATTAGAAAAAGGCGTAATGAATTTTACTTTTAATTATAATTTTAAAAAGTGTAAAAAATATTTGCTTTTGCGTTCAGCTTTGAGCCGAAATTTAATCTACTGCTAAGTTCAAAAATTGACCAAATGAGTTCATTTATGCACTTTCATACTGGTGCTGCAACCATTACAGAGTAAATATTTTTAAGGGTTTCAAAAAGGGGGGTTCAGGTAATGGGGGAGGGGTGGGGTAATGGGGAGGGGTGGGGTAATGGGGAGGGGGTTGGGGTAATGGGGAGGGGGGGGGGTAATGGGGAGGGGTTAGCCCCCAAGTTGCATAAGGGGGGTGATGGGTTTTTGGGGGCAATCAGTCCCCAATTACTGAGGCCAAAGGCCCCAGCACAACGGGCGTAGCTAAATGGGCCCATAGGGCCCACTTTAGCTAGTATATGTATATATATATATATATATATATATATATACAGTGTGTATATTACACATATATATACATATATATATTTATACATATATGTATATATACATATATACATATACATATATAAATGTATGTATATACACATATATACAGTATATATATATATATATATATATATATATATATATATATATATATATATATATATAATATGTATGTATAAATATATATACAGGGTGGGCCGTAAGTTTCCATACATAGGAAAATTTAAACGTTTGTTTTTATGTTTCAGATACCCTAAGAATATGCGTTTGTAAGAACTTGTTTACTGATGAAGCAAATTTTTACGTCAATGGAGAGGTTAATCGGCAAAACATACGTTATTGGAGTAATGCTAACCCTAACTGGCTGAGTCCGACGAAGATGCAAGGTGCCGGTAAAGTGATGGTTTGGGCCGGGATATGGGGTGACAGAATTATTGGACCAATTTTTGTCAGTGGAAATCTTAATGCCGAAAGGTATCTTAACATGTTGCAAGAAGAGATTTTCCCATCCCTGCTAAACGAGGAAGGTAACTTCCCAGTTTACTTCCAGCAAGATGGAGCTCCACCTCATTATGGTCTTCACGTGCGTCGGTATTTGGATCAGCAGTTTCCGGATGCTTGGATTGGTCGGCGTGGTCCTGGAGTGGCCTCCCAGATCCCCAGATCTCACCCCCCTTGATTTCTATCTTTGGGGGCACTTGAAGACCATGGTGTATCAGGAAAAGATACGAGACATAAATCATCTAAGGAACGTATCACCAACGCCATTACAAGCATAACGTCAACTGTGCTAATGCGTGTTCATCAACAGTGGGGAACACGTATTGAAATGTGTTTTCAAAACAATGGCAACCATGTAGAGCATATTATATAATAAAAATGGTTGTCCATAAATTTTTTTTATTTTTCCTATGTATGGAAACTTACGGCCCACCCTGTAGAGTATACATATATATATATATATGTGTATATGTGTATATACATATATATATATATATATACATATATATATATTATATATATAATACATATATATATATATATATATATATATATATATATAATATATATTTATATATATTATATATATATGTGTGTATATATGTATATACATATATATATATATATATATATATATATATATATATATATATATATATATATACAAAAATATACAGTATATGTATAATTGTATATATATATATACATATATACAGTTCTCCGACCATAATCTCATCGACATAAAATTGAAGTTTGCACCCAGAGGTCCGAAAACGCATCCAGAGAGGCAGATGGAATATTTGAAGGCTTAAACATAAATTCAAAGAAAGAAAATTGGGAAAACGTAAATAAAGATTTAAAGGAGGTAAATTGGGAATTGCTACTGCACGAGAAGACTCCACAAGAAATACTCTGTATAATAAAGAAAGAAACCAAACCTAAAATACTGAAACATATTCCAGAGAGACGGGAAAGAAAACATAGCAAGCTCGAGAGGAAAATCAGGACTCTATTCAGGCAACGAAGACAAACCGTAAAACATCTCCACAGATGTAGAACTGATGCAAAGAGACTCAAACTAGAGAGGAAATTTGGCGAAATAGAAATGGACCTAAAGCAAACATTCATACATAAGACAAACGAGGAGGAAAACAAGGTAGCAGAAAACATAAAATATAACCCAAAATATTTCTACACTTTTGCGAAAAGGAAAATGCATTGTAAGAAGAGTATTGGACCGTTGATAGACTGGGAGGCCGATTACACAAATGACCCGAAAGAAATAAGTGAACTGCTTCAGGAACAATTTAAATCTGTGTTTAGCACCCCTAAGTCCGAGATGGAAGTGGAAAACCCAGACGAGTTTTTCGACATTGATACACTGATACAGATCAACCAAGAACAAATCCCCGAACAAACCTATTAATGGATTTCGAGTTCACGGAAGGAGATGTAATTACGGCCTTATCACATATACGCGACAATTCAGCGCCAGGGCCAGACACATGGAGTGCCACATTTCTGAAGAAATGCAAAGAGAGTATTGCAAAACCGCTATACTTACTATGGAGGAAATCACTCGACACAGGACAAATTCCACTCCCCTTAAAGAACGCTAACATTGTCCCCCTATTTAAAGGTAGTAACAGAGCAATGCCCAAAAATTATCGGCCAGTGGCTCTCAACTGGCTCTCACCTCATACCCTATAAAGTGTTTTGAACGCATAATTAGAGGCCAAACTACCTACTACGTACAAGAAAAAGACTTATACAACCCAAATCAACATGGCTTCAGGGCGGGTAGATCATGCCTGTCACAGCTACTAGACCACCAGGAGAAAATATTAGGAACATTGTGTCGAGGACAAAACACTGTTGTAATATATACTGACTTTGCTAAAGCCTTCGATAAATATGACCATGGAAACATAGCACACAAACTTAAGGATACAGGAATTACTGGAAAGCTAGGAAGGTGGATATTTAATTTCTTGACGCAAAGAACACAAAGAGTGGTGGTAAACGGAGTTAAATCGGAAGTCTCTGAAGTCGTGAGCTCTGCCCCACAACGGACAGTATTAGCTCCCTTGCTGTTCATAATAATGATTGCAGATATTGATGCAGATATTAAGGACAGTATTTTATCATGCTTCGCAGAAGACACAAAGATATGTAAGGAAATATTGAACGAAGATGACAAGAAAAAAACAAAACGACATTGAAACATTATTCCAGTTGGCAAAAGACAACAATATGAAGTTCAACGACAAAAAAATTCCAACTTCTAAGATATGGTAAAAACAAAGAACTCAGAAAAAAGGGTAAAAAACTCCGCAAGCCAAAGAGATAACACCACACCCACAAGTCAGGGATCTTGGTGTAATAATGTCGTCGGATGCAGAATTCAGAGAGCACTATAAAATCAAAATCACAATGGCTAGAAAAATAATGGGAATCATCTGGAGGAGCTTCCGCAGCAGAAAAGCAAACATCATGCTCAAATTAAGGAAGAGTCTAGACCTACCAATAATTGAGTATTGCTCAGTACTCACAAGCCCACACAGAAAAAGAGATATTGCGAGCATTGAAGCTATACAAAGGACTTTTATGTCTAAGATAAAGGAAACGGAAGGTGAATACTACTGGTCTCGACTATAATCCATGGAACTCTACTCTCTTGAAAGAAGGCGCGAGCGGTACACAATAATATACATATGGAAAATGCTTGAGGGCTCTGTCCCTAACCACAGAAAATAGAAACAAACTGGAATGAGAGAAGAGGCAGATTTTGTACTGTCCCAGCTGCGGTGGGAGAATGAGCCATGAAAAGGAGGATGGAAAAAAACCTCAGAATACGGGGCCCAAAGTTTTTCAATGTCCTCCCAAAAAGAGTGAGGAATCTCCAACACACCGACCTGAATAACTTTAAGAACCAGCTGGACATATTCTTGTGCAAAGTCCCAGGACCAAGCATGCGTGGCTGGCTACGAGGGCAGGAGGCGAACAGAGAGCAATTCCCTCCTTCACCAAGTCCCTCAAATGAGGCGGGATGCTGCAGGGGTGTCGACCGCAGGTCGATCCTGAACCGTCGTTCAAACTCAACAAAAGTAACAAAAAAAGTAAGTAATAGTATATACATGTGTATATATATATATATATATATATATATATATATATATATCATACACACATATATATACAGTATATATATGTATATATATATATATATATATATATATATATATATATATATATATATACATATATACAGTATATATATATATATATATATATATACATATATATATATATATATATAATATATATATATATATATATATATATAAATAATAATAATGTTATAATGTTTCAGAACAACAAAGACTCTAGGATCCACTCATGGCTGGTCTACCAAACTGTTTTCGTAATTGTGTATTGTGCATGTCCTCCTTGGTGGCGGAGGGGACCTACAATTTTAAATGGGTTCCGAACAACAAAGAATATAGGAACATAAGAAAATTTATAGTGGGCACACTATGGGCCACTTCTGCCCATCGAGGTGGCTCCACTATATAAAAACTGCCTGTACACTGGCACAACCAATTTTTACAAAACTAAATAATTATCAATTTAAAACAAATTAATTATCAATATAAAACTAAAGATAGAATCTCTCGATCCAGAGGATCAAGTCATCATAGACTACTATCCACAATTATGTTAAACTCTAGCGGTCAATAAAGCGAACAAAGTGTTAGGTTTTATAGCTCGGAATTTTGAGTACAAATCGCGCGATATTATAGTTCCTCTTTATAAATTATTAGTTGGACCCCATTTGGAGTACGCGATCCAATTTTGGAATCCGCATATGCGCAAAGATATAGACAAAATCGAAAGAGTTCAAAGACGAGCAACTAAGATGATTCAGTCGCTTAGGTAAAAGTCATACGAGGATAGGCTTAAAGAGTTAAAATTGACTACACTCGAGACTAGGAGGCTAAGGAGTGATCAAATCCAGGTTAACAAAATTATGAATGGGTTCGATAACGTAGATAGAGAGCTTTTTCGAAATATCTCAATATAATAGGACTAGAAATGACGGGTGTAAGTTAACAAGTAAAAGGTTCGAGACAGCAGTTGCCAAAAACTTTTTTACGCATAGAATAGTAAATAGCTGGAATAGTTTGCCGGTAGAAGTAATTAGTAGCACATCTATAAACATGTTTAAAAATCGATTAGACGCATATGTTGATAGATTGGGTATAGTTTAAGGTAGTAAAATTAAGGGTTGGATAGGATGGATTTTGATTTGCTTTTCATTAAAGATCACAATAACCAGGCTAGAGGTCATAGAATGAAATTATTTAAGCCAAGATGTAGAACAAATTTAAGAAAACATAGTTTTACAAGTGTTGTGTGATATAAGGAGGCAGCATCTTGGGTTAAGGGACACTCTCTGTCCTTACGCACCCCATTTAAAGAGATTCCTCTGCCGAGCGGTGCCCCCATAGTACTGTGAGGTATTGAGAAACTCATGATCTTCACTTGCCCCAAAAACACCTTTAAATGGGAGACCCAAAATGGGTGCACACACATTTCTACATTACTGTACAGTCTTTACAGCCACACCTACACTTTTCCTTCTAAGTATATATATTGTAATGTATATGGTTGTAAATTGTGACTTGGTCCGCAATTGATATTGACCGTGACTTATTTTTGTTTGGCAAGGTACTGGTATTGATGGATTCCGTAATGAAATTGACTGGTTTCTTTGGATCTGATATATTTGCATGTCGGTTATAAATAGATATACTGTACTTTATTTCGCTACTTTTAAATCACCAGTGACTATAACTCCTAAATCTTTTTCCTGCTCTACGCTTATCAACTCTTTCCCTGACATACTATAGGCAAAATTACCGTTACGCGAACCTATATGTAAAATTTTGCACTTATCGACGATAAATCTCATTTGCTATGTGACTCACCAATCAACGATTTTATTCAGATCATTCTCGATTTTACCTCTATCTTCGTCATTAATCGCCCTACCACCCAGCTTCGTGTCATCCGCAAATTTGGAACTGTACTGACTAGGCCGACATCTAAATCGTTAATATATATAAGAAAAAGCAAGGGGCCCAATACAGAACCCTGAGGAACGCAACTCGCTACTTTAGCTCAACACGACTCCGCTCCATCAACGACCATCCTCTGTTTCCTACTTCGCAACAACTCTTCTATCCAATTTTTTACTACACCCCTGATTCCATGGGCCTTAGTTTTCTTAATGAGTCTTTTGTGCGGTACGGTGTCAAACGCTTTATGAAAATCTAAATACACTACATCAACCGCCCGATGACTATCGTAAACGTCAACCACGCTTTCAAAAAATTCTAAAAGATCAGTTGAGCAAGATTTGTTTCGCCTAAAACCGTGCTGCGTATTTCTAACTAGCTTATGCAATTCTAAGTGTTCGACTATACGATCCCTAATTATTGATTCCAGTAGCTTACCTATAACAGACGTTAAACCGATTGACCTATAATTTCCCGCCGCACCTTTATCGTCTTTCTTAAAGGTAGGTGTTACGTTTGCTAACTTGAAATTATCTGGTACTCACCCCTCAGAAATAGACGCATTAAATATCTTTGTTAGCGGCACAACAATGCTATCTTTTAATTCTTTTAGTTGTATGGGATATATGGAATCCGGCCCCGGTGATTTACGCGTTTTCAGTTTATCAATATAGCGCATTACGCCTCCTTTTTAACCAAAATATTATCTAAAATATTGCCATTATCAAAAGGTATTATGTCTATGACCGTAGCGATATTCGTTACATCTTCTATAGTAAAAACTGACGTAAAGAATTCGTTTGACAAGGGTAGCCATTTCCTTGTTTTCAGAAACTAGATCTCCGTTAACATTTTTCAACGGCCCTAATACACTTTTTACTGGATTTCTATTGTTGACGTATTGAAAGAATCGCTTGGGGTTTTCTTTACCGTCACGAGCTATGGAGATTTCAAATTCGCACTTGGACTTTTTTATTACACTTTTCGCTTCACGCCTCAGAGATATGTAGTTGTTTCGTAACCACAAATTGTCTCTATCGCACTTATGTAGCCTATAAGCCCGATCTCTACTCTTTATAATGTCTCCTACTCTAGAAGTAAACCACAAGGGCTTGTTGTTTACTTTCGCACGCTTAATTTTGTACGGTACACATTCCTCATTTATAGTCCGAAATACTGTTTCAAACGATTCCCACATTAGTTTTGCGTTGGAGTTCCCCGTTATGTTTTCCCAATTGACGTGTGACAATTTCTTTCGAAATTTATAAAAGTCTGCGTGCTGGAAGTTGGGAATTTTAGTCGAGTTAGCTGGTTTCGAGTGATTTACTGAGAGGACAAACTCTACCGTATTGTGATAGCTATTCCTTAACGGTTCTTTTACTTAAAGATCAGTAATTAGCCTATCATCCGTAGTTATTACTATATCTAAAATACTGTCCAACCTCGTAGGTTCCCCAACCTTTTGAATAAGAAAGCTATCCTCGCGAAAATTAACTAAACGATTACCTTCCGCGTCTCCCTGCATTGTATTGTAATTCACGTTGGCGCAATTAAAGTCACCCATAACTAAAGCCTGCTCACTACCTATTATTCTCTTTGGTTCACGATATAACGCTTCGTCCGTATCAGCTGTTTGATTAGGGGGCCTATATATAACCGCAACAAAAAGTTCGAAATCGTTCAATTTAAGTTCTGCTATAGTCGAATCTATTGTTTCTGGAATTGTGTGCTTTACTTCTATAACGTTTCGCAATATTATCTTTGATATACAGCATAACACCGCCTCCTCGCCTACCTATTCTGTTTTTAACAAAAAGCCTATAACCTCTAATTTGATACTCTCCTACAAAGTCAAGTGTTTCAGTGCTAAGCTACGATTCATTTATCGCGATTAAATCATAGTCTTTACAAGCAATTAAAGAAAAAAATTCGTTTATTTTATTTCGTAAGCTACGAGCATTTAAGGATAGAACCTTCGAATTGTTTGTAATTACGACACCTTCGCGAGCGCAGGGGAAATTTGTGGAATTTACGCTGGGACCGTTCGAGTTACGGCAGCCTGAAAAGAAGAGACAGTATTATGAAATAGTCTTCCTAAACGCGCAGCTCCAACGTCATTAAGATGAAGTCCATCTCCGAGGAACAAGTCCCTCCTGCCATAGAAACTGTTCCAAAAATTTGCAAAATGCACTCCTTCCTGTTGGCAAAGAGACTTTAGGTTTTTGTTAATATAGGTCGCCTTGCTGTAGAAATCGTTACGTTCGATAATTCGAGGAAGTATACCTGTTAAAACAATCTTATTAGTTTTTTCCTTTAATCGCTCTAATAAGTCCCTGTACCTAGCCAGCAGTTCTTCCGATCTAGAATTTAAAACGTTATTAGTACCGACATGAATAACATACGTTGTGTCCTCGGCGGTACCGTCTGTAAAATGGTCAACATTATTAGTTATAATGTTATAATGTTTCAGACCAACAAAGACCCTAGGATCCACTCATGGCTGGTCTACCTAACTGTCTTCGTAATCGTGTATTGTGTATGTCCTCCGTGGTGGCGGAGGGGACCTACAATTTTACGTGGGTTCCGAACCACAAGAACATAAGAAATTTATGTAAAAACTGCCGGTAATTTGGCAACGACCAATTTTTACGAAACTAAATAATTATCAATTTAAAACTAATTAATTATCGATTTAAAACTAAAGATAGAATCTCTGGATCCAGATGATCAAGTCATAATAGACTACTATCCACAAATGTTACACTCTATATCTTTTTATAACGGACATGCAAATATATCAGATCCAAAGAATCCAGTCAATTTCATTACGGTATCCATCAAGTCACGGTCCATATCGATTACGGACCAAGTCAAAATTTACAACCATATACATTACAATATATACACTTACGAGGAAAAGTGTAGGTGTGGCTGTAAAGAATGTACAGTAATGTAGAAATGTGTGTGCACCCATTAGTGATGTAGCGGATGTCATTTTTTTCACATCCGCGGATGCGGATGCGGATGTCTACATTTTCGTTATTTTTTAGGATATATTCGAGATTTGTTGTGTTTAACGTATATAATAAGTTATTATATAGAGAGAGCTGTAGCTATAATGTAGTACTGTATAATTGATTAATTGTACAATAATTGCTGTACTTTTCTCTAAACATATAAAATAATATCAAGCATCTAACTAATATAGAAATCAATTAGTGAATTCGTCTGCAAATAAATTCGTTATATTTTGTTGAGTTTCAGCCACAATTAGAAACCATAATTGTGTTACCAGGATGCGGGACGTGAACCCAACTCAAATGCACCCCACCGACCTCTTTCCCCAACCTCCACCCTTATAGAAAGAGATCTTTAATTAGCTTGATAACTATTTATATTAAGTTTAAAGTTTTATTAGGCATATTTATAAATGAGTAATTAAAATAAAGTAAACTAAGATGTTCATCGTTTAATGTTCAAACTTAATTATATGAAGGTTATGCTTAAGGAACATTAATTTTTCTGCCTTTTCTGCTGCCAGTCTGTTTCTCTTTTCATCATATATTAATCCAGCACTGCTAAATAATCTCTCGCTTGGTACGTTTGTTGGAAGACAGGCTAAATGTTTCCTTGCAAGTTTACTCAAGTATGGATAGATATTCTGCGTATTTTTCCACCAACTAATAGGATTGTCACATGCAGCCAGGCGTTTTTCTTGGTGATAGCTCTCGATCATTTTTACTACATCTTTTGACATCGCGTAGGTCTCGTCATTGCTGCTTGACTCAAGAAACTGAGAACAGATTCTGTGATAGATTTGCTTGTTGAAGGTGTTGGTTCTGTCACTGGAACTTTTATTCTTTTGGGGGTGGCGAAGCGACAGATTCAAGAGATTGAAGCTCTTCAACTGCTTTGCCAAGTGATGATTTAACTCGTTCTAATGTACTAGGTGAAAATAACTTAGCTTTGTAACGTGGATCTAATTAGGTTGCAAGAGAGTAACTTCATACAAGAACAGCCTCTCGTCTTGTCGCTTGCATCACTTTTGCGCACAATGAACTAGTTCTATTAATAGAGTAGAATTTGATAATTTCCGCTTATTAATGACATTTTATCTCAACGGTCCACATCCGCAGTCCAAAGTGCGGATGCGGATGCGGATGCGAGAAAATGTGCGGATGTGGATGCGGATGCGGATGCGGATGTGACCTACATCACTAGCACCCATTATGGGTCTCCCATTTAAAGGTGTTTGTGGGGCAAGTGAAGATCATGAGTTTTTCAATACCTCACAGTACTATGGGGGGCACCGCTCAGCAGAGGAATCTCTTAAATGGGGTGTGTAAGGACAGAGAGTATCCCCTAACCCAAGACACTGCCTCCCTATATCCCACAACACTTGTGTTGAGCTGTGGGATCTATCCCCACCAAAGCCTTAATTTTACTACCTTAAACTATACCCTTTCTATCAACATGCGCGTCTAATCGATTTTTAAACATGTTTATAGACGTGCTACTAATTACTTCTACCGGCAAACTATTCCAGCTATTTACTATTCTATGCGTAAAAAGTTTTTCGCAACTGCTGTCTCGAACCTTCTACTTGTCAACTTACACCCGTTATTTCTAGTCCTATTATATTGAGATATTTCGAAAAAGCTATCTCTATCTACGTTATCAAACCCTTTCATAATTTTGAAAACCTGGATTAGATCACCCCTTAACCTCCTAGTCTCGAGAGTAGTCAATTTTAACTCCTTAAGCCTATCCTCGTACGACTTTGACCTAAGAGACGGAATCATCTTAGTTGCTCGTCTTTGAACTCTTTCGATTTTGTCTATATCTTTGCGCATATGCGGATTCCAAAATTGGACCGCGTACTCCAAATGGGGTCTAACTAATGATTTATAAAGAGAACTATAATATCGCGCGATTTGTACTCAAAATTTCGAGCTATAAACCCTAACACTTTGTTCGCCTTATTGACCGCTGCTGTACTTTGTTTCGCTACTTTTAAATCACCAGTGACTATAACTCCTAAATCTTTTTCCTGCTCTACGCTTGTTAAATCTTTCCCTGACATACTATACGCAAAATTACCGTTACGCGAACCAATATGCAAAATTTTGCACTTATCCACGTTAAATCTCATTTGCCATGTGAATGACCAATCAACGATTTTATTCAGATCTTCCTGAATTTTACCTCTATCTTCGTCAGTAATCGCCCTACCACCCAGCTTCG